>JADFUC010000921.1:0-192377 GCA_019722365.1 Lithospermum erythrorhizon | reverse complement strand
ATCAGTATTACTTCGTTCAGTTACGTATTGCTTTAAGAAGAAATTAGTTGATTTGCCATTTGGAGAGACTATAGGAGAAATTATCTGATGAAATAGGAAGTGTGACCTTTTGTGAGAAGCATATTAAGATGACAAGATGAGTAAGGTGTTTAAATAATTTAGACATTATCCTATGATGTGGTATGCAGAATCCTCATAAATTATAAAATTTGAAATACCTGCTTGCTCGGAGAAAGTTGGACTAACAACAGGGAAATGAGTGGAATTTAGTAATAGAATTGGGATCTCATTAATAAGAGAAGTATGATTGTTAATGTATCAAGTCATAAATGGAAGTTAGTTGTTTAAAGAATAACATGATGAAAACTGATGATGGTGGAGCGTGATGTCGGTATTGAGAATTTGAATTTAACGAAGGACTATTGGGTGTAGATACGAGTTGACAAATTTCAAAGGGGCAAGGAAATATTAACAGATATGGTAGAATATATATGGTAGCACTGATAACTCAGGAGGATAATTATGGATACGGGCCCATAATGATTGTATAATGTGAGACATGGTAGTTTTGAGGCGTATCAGGATTTGAGGATATATTTGGTGGCATGAGAAGGAAATAGAGGTTGTTGGATAATAAATTTAAGGTTAAGTGATTGAGTTATAAGTAAAACAAGATTAAACAAGGGTGCTTAGTGGAACCATAACTCTAGAGGAGTGCTAAGAAATTCATACTTATGGATTCGGATAACAGGTATGCAAGTTGCTGGTCCATTTATGGTCTTAAGCAGGCATCCTGCAGTTGAAATCTACGTTTTGATGAATCAATCAAAGATTTTGGTTTAAATCGAGAGCGAAGAAGAATCTTATTATTATCTGAGGTAAGTGAGTTATGTATCATTCATAGTCTTGTACGTCGATGACATACTTATCATTGGAAACAATGTAGAGTTACTAAACTCAGTCAAGGATTGGCTGTGTAAATGTTTCTCAATGAAGGACTTAGGTGAAGCACAATATATACTTGGAATAAAGATCCACCGAGATCGGGCCGGAAAATTTGATTGGACTTTGTTAGGATACTATGTGAATAAAAGATGCTGCAAAGGTTGACATGAGTAATTCAAGAAGGGTAATCTCCCGTGAGACATGGAGTTTGACTCAGTGAGCACGGTGTCCCTCTTAGTCTTTGAGATGAACAAAATGAAAAAAGATGTACTGGCTTCGGCTATAGGATCCAAATCGTATTTGTCATTAGACTTTGATGTGTCTTATGTATTTGAGTGTAACTTGATAGATACCGAGCTAATCGGGTGAAATCCCTTTGGATTGTAGTGAAGTGCATCTTGAAGTATCTAAGAAGAACTAAAGATGCGTTCTTGGTATATGGTGGAGATAACGGATTAATGAATTACCGGGTACACGATGCGATTTCAAACTCCGAGAGGCATTATCGTTCGGTCTGGGTATGTATTTTGTCTCAGCGGTAAACTTGATATCTTGGAGGAGTTTGGCAATCTTGTGCCGATTCTACCACGAATCAAAGGTACATCGCGTCAAACCCCATTAAACAAGCGTATTTGGATTAAGAAGTCGGGTGAGGCTTGGTGTAGTACACAACGTTGAGGGACCGGTGGAGTTGGCTTTGTGGCAATCTTTGGGCGATAGCTGGTAAGGAACCCGAGCACGTCACAAATCAAGCACGTGCCAGAGAGTATCACCTAATTAGAGATATGCTTAATAGGGTGATATCAGAAGTATGTAAAATAGCAAGCGAGGCCAATGCGGCCGACCACTGCAAAACCGCTAAGTTAGCTTGTGATGAGCGTCGTGAACATGGAGTGCTTAGGCAGGATGTCGCGGTGGTGTTAGGTTAAGTAAGAATCGTGTATGTATCTATTATGTTATATGAACAAATATTTGAATATTGTGCTTCTTATATTCTAGTATATTTGTTTCTTTACGTGCATATGTTTTAAATTTACATATAATATACATGTATTGTATCTTGATGAGTGGCTTGAGATTAAATTGTAAAAACGGTAACTGACGTTAATTAATAAATTAAAATGTGGGGTTATTAAATTGATTAACGTAAAATTTGAAACAACTTTATATTTCTTGTATGATAAATGTTGATGTTGGAAATTTATTGTCGAGGTAAGTTGAATCGAGAGGTATCGGCTTGAGCCTTCTAAAAGCAGTCGAATTTTCATCCGCATAAAGCTTCGTTTTTCCTTTCATCTTTCACATACTAAACAAGGCCTTAGGAGAGGATAGAATAAAAATAAAAAATGTCTCATAATCCCAGTCAGCAAAACCCATACACTTTAGATTTCACTTTGGATTTCTTTTCTTCGATTTCTCACTCCATCTCGCGAATTTTGGCCTCAAATTTCTTAAGAGTTTCCCCTCGTCATCCTCTTCGATTCAAGGTAAAAGGCAGAAACTTTTAGTTATTATTTCTTGAGTTTCGAATGGGTTGACTTTTATTTATTTGACTTTTGTGTATTTGATTTTACTTCTGTTAATCGATTCTTAGGCTTTAAATTAGTTATTCTTGAGTTGAAATTAAGCGTTTGGGTGAGTAATTAAGTGACGTTTAGGGGCGTTGGCGTTTTTGGGATTTAGTTGACTTCGGTTTTGAGGTTTATTATATATAATTATTATCTGAAGCATATTATAGTATAGGAGATGATAATAACCGATTTTTAGGGAGTAGAAAAGTATTGGTATAGTTGAGTTGACTTTTGAGTTGACTTGAGGTTTGACTTTTCAAAAGCGTTTTTAAATTATATAAGTATGTTCTTGGACGCTTTATTATAGTTGTTTAGAATTGAAAATTGTGATTTATAGGTTGTTGGATGAATATGTGTTGAAATTAATTTTACTAGATTTGAGTATTAAATGGATTTTGGGATTAGAGGTTGTTAGAAATGGGTTAGTTAGTTGGAAAAATCAATATTTGGGTTGACTAAAATTGTTTAAAGTGTTAGTATTTGGGTTAGTGTGAGGGCCGAAATTTAGGAGTTCGGGGTTAGTTGAAATTTTGTCGTTTAGTTTATCGTTTAAGCTTAACTAGTAATATTTCACCTAAAGTGGCTAATTAATTTTAAAAGTTGTTAAAAGGGAATTTATAATGAAGTTTGTAATGTCGTACTTCGGTGTTTTGTTTTTAGACTCGGAGCCGGGAAATGCTAGCGGATCGATTGATTTCTCGTGAGTAATTTACCCGGCCAAGGTGGGGAATTTATACTTTCGTTTGATAATATTGTTGTTTACGTTTGAGTGTAGTACTTGGTAAATAGATATGTATTTATATAGTTGTATTATGAACTTATATGATGGTGTAATTTGTGAAGCTGTGAAATGTTGTGATGTATGATGGTTGTGTTAGATACATTATGGTCGTAGGTTACATGTAAAGGTGTTGTATTGAGAATATTATAGGTACTATATTGAGATTGTTGTGTGATTGTTGCGTAGTTGTTACATGCAGGTTGTGTCGTTGTTGTGATGTTGATTGAGGTGGGTGTGGTTGTGTTTATTAAATGGTTGGTACATGTTTGGTGTGATGTTGGTTGTTTGTCGTGTTTGGTTTCATATAGAGAGGAAGTAGTCACGTCATAATATTAGGATGTGGGCATGTTGGAGTCGTATGTGAAGTCGTTTGCACAGATGGGGTGTGTTTTTGTGATATTGTAGGGGGTGATCGGAAGGGTGAACTTTCTTTGAAAAGGACATGATATCGATGGGTGAGCGAAGGGTGAAACTGCGGGAGAAAGGATATGATATTATGTTGTATTTACACAGGTGAGCTTTGCCGGAGAAAAAGAACAGCGGAATTATATAAATGTCGGATCTGATTTTGTGTGCATTATCTTGCATTGTGTTGACATTGGGTAGATGTCAAATAACGTCTGAAGAATGTTGATAATGTTATGGTCTTGTTTTTCGAGTGGTGTTATATTGTTATTGGCTGGTATGTAGTTGTGTTTGGTATGATGTTTGCTCGCGTGATTCAATGATATCATCTGCGGATATAACATGTGGTCAGCAATAAGTGAGTCCTTTAAAATGTGTATATGTTGATGATGAGTATTATTATTGTGAAGCTATGAATATTTGGTGTAACCTTTTATTTTATATATATATATACTCTATCGCTACGTATATCTTTATTTATTATCTCGTTCGGATGTGGATAAGTTACGCGGGTGATACGTTTCTTAGGCTGTCGGGCTTGCCGCTGACCTCGAGCCAGTGCATTTGGGATCTCGGCGGTACGTCTTTTTCTTCCTTCATTTTTTGATGTACTTTCAGTTCGTGTTTGTTTTGGAGTTGAAAATTTATAAATTGTTTTATGGAGTATTTGGACTTAGTAATGTTATGAGGTATGCGTTAAGTTTGGATTAGGTGATGCACGATGGTTAAACTCACATATGAAAATATTTGAATTTTGAACCATTCACTTTTATCAAACTATAGGGTTTTATTGGTTTTCAAAGCAGGGGTTTTTTGTGTCAACCTACATCAGCATGGTGACTTCAGGATATACTCTGAGTTGATGGCGACTCCAACGTCGGGGGCGTACGAGCTAGAGCGGGTCACTTACATAAATCCACAGGTTAGTCTATATTTTAGAGGCAACGTAGTTGTTGATTCGCCTCTTCGAGCTTTAAGAAACCAGGATAGCGAAGGCAGCAGTCGGAATCTTTGATAGTTAGGGCGACAAACATCATATGACTAACATGGTGATTGATTAGTGATCTAGTTTGATCACGTTAGCCTGCGGAGTAGATCCCGATACCATGAGGCGCGGTCACATGACGAGAATTTGGTATATTGCAGAAACGAATTCATAGAAGATATGTATATATGTGTCCTATGATATTTGTTTAGAATTTTAAGTTCGACAATTCTTAGACCTACGGTATATAACTATCTATGTTATATAAGCTTTGTACTTTGACTATGACCAATGCCTTAAGCGGGGATTATATGACATATTTGGGTATGATGAGTATAACGATAGATGTTGATATATTGGGAGGAATTTATCAGTCCTTATTATACAAAGATCTCGGGCCTACCAACACTTTGATTAGTGCTTGATTGGTTTATGGGGCTTCATAATTGGTTATTCGGTCATTACTCGAGTAAAGAAAGTTGTGGGTGTTTGTGACCTTGACAACATGGTTAGCCTACATTAGAGATCGTGTGTTAAAAGGAATTGTAAGGTAATGCGTCAGGCAAGTGGAGTGTTGGAAATCGATGAAAATTGGTTCTTTATTATGCTCGTTCCGCAGAGCAATTGTGTATCGATTCATTTCCAGTTGGTTAAATGTGATTCTTTGGAACTTAGTGTTCGCTTCCAGTAATTGTATATTACTAGTGTGGGTTCATGATAATTTAAGGGTTATGAGCGATTGCTAGATCTTTACTCGTTAATCGTTATAATAGTAATTGGTCAATTATTATTATTATACAACTTACTATTATCTGAGCCTGAAGGTCCATACGTACAATGATATTCGAATTATATTTCATGCATGAAATTAAGAGACTTGTAAATTGAAGATGTATCTCTGACATATATATATTTGTCAAATATATATTGATGAGCATCGATTAGTTAAAACTGCAGAGTTTAATGAATTAAGCCAGTGAAATTGATGAATAGCGATAAGTTATTTGTTATTTCGTTAGTATTTTAATTGACTTATTAAGTTAATTAAAATAAAACAACTGTAACTTAGTAATGGCTGATGTTGATTAAAAGCACATATGATCTAATTAGGATAACGAGTTAAACTAATTTCTTAACAATTGCTTAGCGGTGAAATTAGCAAATAGTGGCTTTAAAGAAAGAGAGCTGAGGTTTTTCTGTTTAAAATCAAAAACCATTTATATACTCTCTTGAAAGCGTAAGCCTCACGTTTGGAAGAGTTTTTCTCTTCCGTTTGTTCTACGAAAACTCTAGCAAGTTCAAGTGCTTGAATTAAGATTCCATAAATTATTATTTCATTAAGAGGACTTATCTTTTGGTGTTAGTCGAAATTGGGAGGCTATTTGAGAAAGGAGACCGCGTGAGACTTGGCTTGAAGTGGGTGATTTAAGATTCGTCTTCATTTCTGTTAAGAACTCTATTCATGTGCATATTATGTGTTTAGGTGTATGTCATTTGTGAGGGATCAAGTGATGTATGAATTTGGTGTTTATCGCTTGATTAAAATTACATCTTGAATTACTCTTGATAATGTACTTGCAGTGTCGAACTTGCAGCAATAGGAGGACTATATGACATCGTGTTGGGTATCACAAATGTAGTTGTGAAAAATATTTTGTGAAATTTTGCTTAGGATACTGTGGTTAGATTCGGCCTCTTGGGGAATTAAGGAGATTAGTGCGCGCTCGATTATAGTACTTAGAATCGCATTAATTAAATGCGCTGAGAAAATGCAAGATAAATTTTGATTGAGACAAATCTTCTGTAAAGCAGGCGCCGGAAATCAGCGTACAAGGATCGTTTAAAGTAAAGTGTTGGAAATAAACATATTGGATCATAAATATCTACTGTTGATTAGATTAGTTCTGTCTGACGATTTACTCATTTAAAAGTATATGTTGAGATAATATTCTTGGATAATTAGGCATAATGGGGTTAAATCAGTTGACATTGGGGTTGCTGTTCTTCTTCTTCCAAGATGCCAACTCGTAATACATGTAGTAATATGATGTCCGATTAACATAAATTAATATATATTACTCTTGTGTCGGGCACAGAAGACCTGACGACATTCAATATAGTGCAAGCTTAAAGTTAAGTGTAAACATGAGGCTACGTTGGGCGAAATTCAGTGTGAATTTGAGCTTGAAATCGACTAGATGGGATGAGGGAGAAATGGTAGATTTTGTCAGCTTTTAGGTACTAAATTTTAAGGTTTAGAGAACTCATATGAGGTGACTCTTAGAATATTTAGATTTCTTCGTTTTTGCGTTTAGATTCATCTTTGAGAGAAGATGAAAATGCAAAATCTCTCCCCCTATGATGGAAGACTAAGGTAGAAGAAAAGCTTAAACTTGTACATGCTCTTCTTAGAGAAAACTTTAATTACAATAAAGTAAATGGAAGGGTTTGGTGAAATTGTTGGTGTGGATTGATAGCAGAACATTTTCTCTTTGGTTGTTTGAAGTCTCTATAAGATTCGTGATATTTCTGTTACAAGGTGGGTACAGCAAATATCGATTAAATTCTTGTTTATAATCTAAGTAGATTAATTTAAAAGATTCATTCGGTTTAAATAATTATATTTTAATCAGTAAAATACAATGAGTAATCCCAAATGCAGGGCGCTTTTAACACAGTGGGGTTGAGGTTATTCTATTGTAATCGAAAATATCTTATTTTTTGAAGTTATATTTAGAGACGAAAATGATAATTTCGTTACAAAAATACTTACTTATAGTGTTATGGGGAAGGAGGGAACCAACATACATACCAAAAAAAATATCGCACAAAAATGTAACAGAAGGTTAGATGCAGCTGTTAACTCCACCTTTTCCCTCTCCAGCGAAAAAAAACAAAGAAAGCTCTTTAACAAATTATTTCAATTAATAGCGCTTTCAGATTCTTTACTCATCTTCTCAACTACACACAAAATATATACTTTCCCATTTCACCAAACCTAACTTTCAATTATTCCATAAATCACTTTTTACCAAAAAATATATATATATATATATATGTTAATAATTTAATTATTGTATTTCGAGTTGCTAAGGGGTTTGGTAATTTTTTGGGTATTTTTCTATAAATCATTTTGTATCGAAATTATATGTATATACATTAATAATTTATTGCAACAGTTTAATTTATATATAGCTGATTAGTAATTTTGATCATATTTATTATTGTATCTGGAGGTTCTAAGGGTTTTGTGTAATTTTTGTTAAAAGAAATGGATTCAGATGATGATATGCATGACGCAAGCTATGATGTGGAGTCAGTAGATGAGGATTTCTACAGTGATGGAGAGTATAATGTTGAAGACGGTGATGATGATGCTGATTATGATTTTATGGGGAATGAAACTGATGGCTCTGATGAACAGCCGAGTCGAACCCAGGTGCGAAAACCCCGGGGGAGGGGTTAGTAAAATGGGGCTGTTTGGTTTGAGTATTGAAATTGTTTATTGTGGGGGATAGTCAAATGGGGTTGTTTGGTTTGAGTATCTTAATTGTGTTTGGTGGTGTATGATTTAGTTTTGGGATGTGTTCATTTGGTTGTGTAATTGGGTTGAGGAAGTTAAATTTTTGTGTTCTCGCTGATTGGGTATATGTTAAATTGAGTGTGAAGTTCCTAAAAAATTGAAACTTTAGTTATATATGTCTGGTTTTTTTTTTTTTTATGGGCGGGGGAATTGATGAAATGAGTGTTTTTGGGTTTGAGTATGTTAATTTGGTGTGTGTGATTGAGTTGGACTTTAGTTTTGGGATGTGTTAATTTGTTTGTGTAATTGGGTGGATGAAGTTGTATTTTGGTGTTCTTGTTTGTTGATTGAGTAGATGTTAAGTTGAGTGTGGAACACATAAAAATTGACTCTTTAGTTACATATGTTGGAAAAGGTTTCTGTTTTAGTTGGAAATGTTGTATCATGAATTGTCTCTGATTTTATGGGTTTGAAATTGTTTTTTTTTTTGTGTGTGTGGGGGGTGGGTGATGTGAGTGTTTTCTTGGTTGTTCTGCTATGAGTATTGCAATTGTGTTTGGTGGTTTGTGATTGAGTTATACATTAGTTTTGGGATGTGTTAATTTGCTTCTGCAATTTTGAGGGTGGAGTTGAATTTGGTGTTCTAGTTGATGGTATATGTTAGGTTAAGTGGGGAACACCTAAAAATTGAATCTTTAGTTACATATCTTGGAAAAATTGAGTCTTTCTAGGATAATCTTGCTATTATGGTTTGCATTTTTGTGTTGTATAGATTTGGGTATCTTAATTGTGATTGGTGGTGTGTGATTGGGTGGGATATAGTGTTGGGATGTGTTAATTGTGTAATTGCGTTGATGGAGTTGTGTTATGGTCTTGTTGATTGGGTAGGTGTTAAGTTGATTGTGAAACTTGAAATACGTGAAAATTGAATCTTTCGTTTTATATCTTGCTCAAAGTTGCTGGAAAGGTTATATGCTAGGATAAGTTGTCTCTGATTTTGTGAGTTTGAAATTATTGTTTTTTTTTGTGCGTGTGTGTTTGTTGGGGGGTTGAAATGAGTCGTTTTTTGTGTTTGTTTTGCTTTGAGTATTGCAATTGTGTTTGGTGGTGTATGATTGAGTGGACAATATTTTTGGGATGTATCCATTTGGTTGTGTAATTGGGTGGATGATGAATTTGGTGTTCTTGGTAGATGTTAGGTTGAGTGTGAAATTAGTTACATATCTTGGACAAAATGAATCTTTCTTGGATAACTTGTCAATTATTATTTTTTGATGTTTTTTTTTGGGTGGGTAGTAAATTGCTGAAATGAGTCTACTTTTAAGTATCTTGATTGTGTTCGATTTGAGTGGGACAGTAATTTTGGGATGTATCAATATGCTTTTGTAATTGCTTTGGTGAAGTTGTATTCGTCATTTTGGAATGAGTGGAATAGTTGTGGTGGTAGTGGAACTTGTTGAGAACATAGTAGGCCTGGGTATTATATAATTCTTATGTTTCAACTGCTAGTTTTCAACTAGAAGTCATCAGTCCATCCCCCCAAAATCAATTTTTTGTGAATGAATACCCTGGATCATTTTAGTTTTGAGTTTTGTATCAACATTGCTATCAGTTCAGCTTTGAAGTAAGGCTAGTGCTATGCAATTTCTCCTGTTCTTTATAATTTGGCTCGATTTCCAGTTTACCAGCGCATTTTTCTCCTTAGTTATGAAGCAGTGTAACTGCTAATTTCGAAATTAGTTACATGGAAATAATTTTTTGTATCCTATACAATGATAGTTTTCATTTTCTTTCTTGCATGTATGTCAATGTTACAGAAGAATTACACTGTCCTGAAGGAAGAAGATATACACCAGCATCAGGAGGATGATATCACTACAATTTCTACAGTGCTCTCTGTGTCAAGAGTAGCTGCATGTATATTGTTGCTACTGCTATAACTGGTGCGGCTAATCATCTGTCGCTCTTTTTTCATCGACACTGGCTGATTCTTGGTTACTGGGTTTGCTGAAATGTAGTCTAGAGTATGTTGTAAGATGCTTGAGAATGACCAGAGGCGTGCATATCTGTTCAGGAGTAATTCGTCCAACATATGCCTCCTCCGTCTCTTAATTGTCAGAGTTTTATGCCAGTTGACTTTGCATGAATTATTATAGGAATGTGATGCACAAGAGTGGTTTAATGATGAAGAAAGAGTGCGCAAGGCTGTTGGTTTACCTGACAAGCCTACCATTCAAATTTCAAATGTAGAAGAAGTAAGTCATGCGTTTGTTACATCATGACACTCTTTATCTTACTAGAACCTATGCATGTTGTATTGTCACTTAACCTCGCAATGTAATATAGGATACAGTATTGTAGCTCCACTTCTAATCTTCTGTTTGTCAGGTAAAATGTGGTATATGTTTCGAGAACCATCCTTTTGATCATATCAATACCGCAGCATGTGGTCATCCTTTCTGCACTACATGCTGGAAAGGTTAGTCTCCCTTTTTCATGATTTGAATACTATTGTAGGCGCACATTGTTTGTTGAATAGTTCTCTTACCCTTACTGGCCAAGTCAATTCATTCTGTTAGATTTACATTGGTATTGTAGATCTTAGGGCTCCTAATTGCATGCTAGAGTCTCCTATCCTCTTTTTTGACAAAGAAGTTGCATTAAATAGGCCCATACTTTTTAAAGGCTTGTATTTGATTAGTTAGTGATAAAGGTGCTGAGGGCTTCAGTAGAAGTTGTAGGTTGCTCAATCTTACACTGTCTTCCAGGAAAAATATGCAGAAGATGTTCATTATATTATTTCTATTGTGGAAGTAAATATAGGTCTTACAGGCATGGAGAAATCCAGAATTTGTGTTATAACTATTGAACTTTAGTAACTTCAATAGCCATTCTGTTTGCATTATTCAATGAATAATTCATTTTTAATTTCTTTTGATAGCCTACATTAGTACATCCATTAATGATGGTCCTGGATGCTTGATACTGAGGTGTCCTGATCCATCTTGTGGTGCTGCTGTTGGTCAAGATATGATTGACTTGTTGGCATCCGTTGAAGACAAGGAAAGATATCATCGTTATCTTCTTAGGTCATTCATCGAGGACAATAGAAAGGTAGCTTTCTTTCCTATAAATCCTCCCTGCGTGCCTTATTTTGTTACCTTTTTTGTCCATCTTTTAAGTTTACAAAACAGATGTTTTATTGTTGGTAAATCTCGGTCTTCACATGAGTACCTCAGGTAATTTTTTAGCTCATCTTATGAACTGGCTCTGTATCATTTCAATTTTTGATCGACATTCTCATCTCAGAAGACCAGGTTGTCAATTACTGTATATACCATATGCTTCATATGTGTTCTCTCGTCAACTGTATGTTTTAATCTAGATGATTACTAGGAGAGAGATGTATTAAATTGAAAATTAACTCTCTTTCTCGAATTTCTATGTTATTTGCTTCGTTCAACAAATTCGCGTGTTAGTTCCTGATAGCTGTCCAAGGTTGAGTATAAAGCTGGGTGGGTGATTATCCATAATGATTTCCTGCTGCTTATCGGATAGCATGATTAATGTTAAACATCCATTTCCTGTATGTTAGAATATTGTTTAGATCTTGTTGTTGTAAGTTGTATCCATGTATGATTTTTGATTTTTGTGCTCGTCTCTTGTAGACAAAATGGTGCCCTGCACCAGGCTGTGACAGTGCGGTTGAGTATGTTGTCGGAAGTGGAAACTATGATGTCACTTGCAGTTGTAATTATAGCTTTTGTTGGAATGTAAGTAGTGTTTTTCTTTGTCACACCCTTACTATTGACTCGGTTGGAATTTAGATCTTATACCCAACAATTTTGACCTATGAATATTGTGACAGTGTACTGAGGAAGCTCACCGCCCGGTGGACTGTGATACCGTCGCAAAGTGGATTTTGAAGAACAGCGCTGAGTCGGAGAACATGAATTGGTACTGTGTCAATTACTTCTTTCTCTTATGTTTTGATTTAATTTGCTGATCATTTTGGAGTTGGTCAAGGATAATATACGGCATATAGACTCTATTGTAGATATATCCCAATGGGTTCCTCCTTCCCCTTTTGGAGTGTTAGTCATGGTGAACGCCTGAACGGGCCACACTGAGTCTTTAACTTTTTCCTTTGACAAAATGCATCAACCCTCTGAGATCCTATCCCCTGTAAGTTTGTGATGAGGAAGTTGTGTCCATGCTAGAAACATTCTGGGTTTGAGTTGCATGCTGCAGATTATTACTGGCCCCACATGATTTGTGACGTGATCCTTCCATCTCCAAGGTGCAGGGAGTAAAGATCATAAGCATTTTTTTTTGCTAATGGCACTAATAAGTAAGAGCAAATGTCATTATGGGTTTAAATTTAAAGGAAGATTCCCCAATATAAATAGGGAACGTTTAAGATATGGTAGGGGAAAAGAATCTCTAAGGAACTGAAGTGAGATAAAAGAGTTTGCATGATAGGAGTCGAAACTAAGATATGCAGAATAGTGACCTCATCCCTTTCGGAGTCTACTTGAAGAAATGCATATCTTAGTAGTGTTTGATCATTATGCTGAATGGTGTGAACATGTGAGTATAATGCATTGCTCTGTTAAATGAGCATGTGGCCTGATTATAATAGTGTCAATACTGTATGTTGGAATATTGTTGTGCAAGCGTGACTGACATCTTGGAATTGACTAACACTGAGTAGTGGTCCGATTGTATCTGATTTTAACTAGTTTAGGCCGGAAAGGTTCTGTTCCTGTTTTGCTGGGCTATATCTGAGGTACATAAGTTCTAGGTGATAGAAGATCTCATTCAATATCTACGATAGAGTAATAAACATTAGAGAGAGAAACTGTCTAAATGGGAGACTTCCCATGACCAGAATATGTATGTGTTGATATATTTTTCTGGTGATTATTACAATGAGAGTTTGCCAATATATAGGCAAATACTAATACAGAAACCTAATATAACAAAACTAGCAATACCTAACCTATTCCATCCTGAATAACTAACCAATCATATCCTATCTTCAAATATGACTAGACACTACGTCTAACACTAGGGTGGTAAATGAAGGACTAAGAACTTAGGCTTGAGGCTGTATAGTGCTGCAGACTGTGGGTATCCAATTTCTTGATCTTTGAGCTCTAGAAACCAACCAGTAAATCTTCATTTATATGTAAATCTTTCTGAACATACATCTAACTAAACCCTTCTGTAGACATAATACTTGTGCTTGGGGTATGCTTGAAACCCCACCCAAGAGCTCGAGCTGAGCTGAGTGATCCAATCAAGCCTTAAAAGTTAGTTGTCAGCTCTATTTAGGACCTGGGCATTAATTGTAAAACAGACTCCACTTGCAAGAAGCACCTACCAGTATGCTTTGTCACTTGAGTTTTGATTTCTCCTATTGGTATATAAATTTGTATTGTATATAAAGCTCAAGAAGCACCACATCAACAATATAAATTATGGAGATAAACCTTCCCCATGCTTGCAAGGTCTTTTTTTTCCCCGATAATAGCCACCACTGTTGGAGAATTTTATCTATGTTCTTTGCCTTCGTCTATCATCTCTCAAATCCATGTTTTGTCAATCGACCTTTTGAATTAATTAAATTGTATTTAGTTTATTGTATTTTACCTAAGCAGTCCAAAGTGTAATTCATAAAACACAAAGCTCTTTTAACTGGAAAGCATGGTGTGGAATATCAGTCGTCATCATGCAATAATTTTATAAATTTTCTACGATAAAACATTGTTGATGTGGTGAATTGATGGCTAAGAAGTAGATGGACTGATGGAGGCCTTATATCTTCTTGTTAAGATGGTCGATGCTAGGTCTTCTTTTATGTCCTGCAATCTCTAAAATGTCACCACAATTTTCATTAAATGCAGGATACTAGCTAATTCAAAACCTTGTCCAAAGTGCAAGCGACCAATTGAGAAGAACCAAGGGTGTATGCACATGACATGCACACCACCATGTAAATTCGAGTTCTGCTGGTATGAGTTGCTCTCCTTTGTGCCTCCTTGAGATCTGGTTTGCAATTAGTCTCAGAGTCTTGCATCAATTCGTCTTCAGTTGTACATGTTCTTTCTTGTTCTCCCCTTTTTCCCACTCTCTTTTTTCTCTTCTTTTCTTATTCTTTTTGTGAAAGAAAGATTAGTGGTAGGTCTTACATCACATTATAATTAGCTAACACAGAGTTATAAATCTGCTTAAAAGTTGCTTCACTTGCTTAATATCTGTCTAGCTCTTTTGACATGTGTGGATAGAGAGGTTATAAGCTTGTATGGCTTCTATTGATCATTAATCATCTTTTTGAATACATCATTTTTTTTAAATGACAAATGACATGTGGATAACGAGAGCTTAAAATCTATTGATCATCTTTTTGAATTACAAATGACATATAAGGATACAGACTAATACTTCATTTTTTTAATGAACTTTGTAGTTTGAAATTCAAAAATCAAATAAAAATTAAAATATAAAGTTTGAAATTTAAATTTGTTATGAATGAAATATTAAACATCAACCTCATTTCTAATTAATGAGAAGTAGTTGGCAGTTAGATGAACTATATTTTTGTAGTAAAACTTTTAATAGTGAAGGACATACTGGTGCATTACCATGGTCAACTCCACTATTAAGCTATATTAGAAGAAGCTTCAGAACCAGGTTTTTTTGGGGAAGCTAGTTTTTGAGCTTATTTTGGAAAGTAGCGTAGAAGCTCTACTTGGTCAAAAATCACACCCAAGAACTCATGAAGTAACAAAACAGCTTACGAGCACTTATTGACCCAGAATATAGCAGATTTAAACACTCTCAATATGAAAAATCATCTTGATGTTAACATGATTTGCGTAAGTAAACATACAAAAGTAGCTTGCTGGATGTCTGGGCAGTTCTGATATATTCATTCGACACTTATAACTTAGTATCCATGAAAAATGCATTAAAAGCTGGCATCTTGCTCTTTTACTTCTCCTCCATGCCAGCATTGTACAAGCTGTTCGATCACACTTCAGAACTCGAGCAAGAAATTGTGGGTTATAGTAAAGAAGTTCTTGTGTAGATGATACTTAAAATAATTGTAAGGTGGTGAATTGTAGAGAGAAAGTTAAGCTAAAGTGAATATAGAGAATTTAGAGAGAAGATGATAGGGAGGAAATGATTTCATTGTAAACTGGCATACGCATATAAAGTAGGTTAACTTAGGTCAGTAAATGACCAAGTTACACTTCATTCTAAATACACTTCTACGATTCTAACAATACTGAAGACACTGTCAGTACATTCTGGTGTTGCTTGGCTTTTTCCCAGATAAGCAGTCATTTTATATTTTTCAGGCTATGCCTTGGTTCATGGACTGACCATGGCGAGAGGACTGGTGGATTTTATGCCTGTAATCGTTATGAAGCAGCAAAACAGGAGGGAGTGGTATGAATCTATTCCTCCTCTGTTCTTATAAATATTGATACTTAAGTTGAACATGCTTCATTCGTTTTCAAAGAGCTGTTACTAGGTAGTCTTGTCCATTTGAAATTTATATGCTGCTAATTATTCACTCTTACTTCTAAAATTATCTTCGTGTAGTACGATGAGTCTGAAAAGAGGAGGGAAATGGCAAAGAATTCTTTGGAGAGATACACACATTACTATGAGCGTTGGGCTACCAATCAATCAGTAATTTGAACTTGTTTCAATTCATTTACGAAGTTTTGATTGTCTTACACTATTTAGATTCCAAGTAACCTAATTATGTCTTCTATTAGGATGTGTTGCACTTGCCACGTCCTTTTCCCTGTAATCTCTTATGGGTTTTTTTTTTTATCATATCTACTGTCTGGTGATAAACCAGATATATCTAGTTGCTTCAAATTATTTTGTGCAGCTTTAATTGCTGCTTCTCATATTTGATCTTTTATGACATGTGATGCCATTTTCCTGATATTTGATCCTGAAGTAATAAATTGTAGTTAAATTTACTTGCCTAACCCCAAAGGTTTGTTTACTCATGACAGTCAAGACAAAAAGCTTTTGGAGATTTGCAATTAATGCAATCTGTGCATGTAAGTTCCGTCCAAGCCTTGCTTAATTTGAACCATTGCAGATTCTCTTTGTGGTTCTGCTATCTTACTTTCCAATTAAATGGTTGAATAACCATATATATTCTCGTAGCCTTTGTCTGATGTTGGTCTCCTCTGGATACTGAGACTTGGAAGTGATCATCTACCCTTGACATTAAGGAATTTGATTGAAGATTAAGAAGGGTAGATGTGGTTCCATTTGCACATGCTAAGAAACCTAGTGAAGCTGTCTGTTTCTCTATCTTGCTTCTGGTTGTCTTGCTGAACAGCTGAAGCTTTTGAAGAACATAATATGATGTCTAATAATGTAATTGTTTGGGAGAACATAGATACAAGAAAATAACTTTTCTGTTGTACCAATAAGTCCATTTATTTGAATATGTTTATTGTGCTGTGCCAACTTTGTAGTCCAGCAGTCGGTGTTATGATGTGATCTGTTTGGATATTATATACTCCGTAATACTTAATGAAGTTTAATGTTGCATCTTTTGTTATGTTATTTATTCATTTATTGGGTATTATTATTCCTTGTTTTCACCAGATAACTGTATTAATTTTTTCCTGCCAGCTTGTGAAACTCAGTGAGACACAATGTCAACCGGAGTCCCAGTTGAAGTTTATTATAGAAGCATGGCAACAGGTAGGCCCTGTGAATTAGATTTAAGGTTAACTGTAGAAGTTGATGAGATGGATACTGTAAAAGATCCTTGGTTTAGTTAAAAATGAAAAATTTCATATACGTTTGTTACTGTATTTGAACTGAAAAAGGATGTCAGACTAAGCTGCTGCTATGATAGTTCTCGTAAGCATTACTTAATGCAGTGAACTCAATTTTTTTTTCCTACTACATGATCAATTTTTTCTTACTCATGTTTTTTCCTCATCTAGTGGGGAAATAGTTGGCTGATTTATTCTGGGAAGTATAGGTTTCTAAATGTTGAAACTATATACACTGTGATTTGAATAGAACTACATCTCTTGTTTTATTACTTTGTCTGTTTCTTCTTACTTCTTACCATTTAGCTACACCATAAAAAGATTGTGTTGATCTTACCATTACTTTTGGAGTACCCTATATAAAATCGTAGTGTGAAGTCAACTCTGATCATTAATGAGCCTCATGGTATGATGGGAACGCTGATGTTGGCTGTACGATAAGAGAAGAGGATAATGAGCTAAAGATATTATACTTCATTGCTGTATATAGGTTTTTGAGTCATTGGCTTCTAGTTGCAAGCAATAAGTCAATAACCTTAGTTTGCACTCCCACTAGTATTTATTGAATCTAGTAGTATTTTATGTATGAATTCTAAAATGTTATAAAACTACAAATCCAAACACTATGGAAATGTTCTCTTGGAGAAATAGAAACAATGACATACGTGTGGTTTTATGCTTTAATGAGATTTTTGCAGCTGGATAAGAAGAAAAAATCACCTTTTAAGGGCGATTTGAACTAGTGTAACTTGCCAGTTTTCTTCTTTGGTTGAGATGTCATTCATAGTCATGTCTTGTTCTGTTCACTTGATGTTCTTGTCATCAAGCCCTTCTTTTCGACTCTTTTCTCATGTTGAATCTGACACTGGACGAATATTTGTAGATAATTGAATGCAGAAGGGTGCTTAAATGGACCTATGCTTATGGTTTCTATCTGCCTGATCATGAGCAGACAAAGAGACGATTTTTTGAGTACTTGCAAGGTATTTCAGTCCCACTAAATTTAATTAGTTTGCATTTTTTTAGGGTTGTTTTCCTTTCCTTGGCATTGCATTGTTGTATATGTTGCATTTCCCATTCCAGGTGAAGCAGAAGCTGGTTTGGAGAGATTGCATCAATGTGCAGAGAAGGAATTACAGAATTACCTTAATGCTGATGGTCCATTGAAGGAATTCAGTGATTTTCGCACGAAGCTAGCTGGTTTGACTAGGTAATTTTCTTTGCGCTATCACCAATGTGTTGGGTTCATTGCTACTTGTTTGGAAGATTTATAATATCATGTACTATAAAAATGCCAGGCTGCATCAGATTCATACAACGACCTGGAATTATTCTAAATGCATTTATCCATTTTTCATATGAAAACTATTTAAATAAGTTGGTGACATTTGGTGGATTTAAAATCCAAAAACACAATTTGGATATTTGTACAATATGATGGATTTGGGTTAGGTATGAGTAGCCGATGATACTTATGTGCATTATTTATTATTCAGATTGAATAGCAGGTACTGATATTTCAGATGTATTTCATTTAAAAGTTAATACTTCACCTCCCGCCACCATCATCCAACAGAATAAAAAATCACCACAAAGGAAACCGTAACCCATCAATACAGAGGTTCATTTTTTTGTTTATTAACCAGAAGAGTGGGAAAAGGCTGAAGCCTTTTATTTACTGCATATGTTCATTAGTAGAATATCTATGAACTAATGGAAGCGTAAATTTGAAAAATCTTCACTTGTGGCTCTTGCATGACTTGTGGACCCAGATTCTCTTTTTAATATATTTTTAGCTGGTGTTAAACAGTCAGTTGTATGTTTAGTTAGATTTTTGCAGCGTCAGTAACCTTTTTATGCTTCCTATGGTCCACTAATTTCATTATGTGCTTGATGTGATCAGTGTAACTCGAAATTACTTTGAGAACTTGGTTAGAGCTCTAGAGAACGGGCTCGTTGATGTGGATTCACAAGCAGCTTGTAGTAAGAGCATTAGTGTGGTAACTGCAGCGGGCACCAGCAAGGCGAAAAACGGAAAAGGAAAGGGGTCTCGTTGAATACTGATGATATAGTCGAGCACTCGGGCTTGAGATAAATGTGTACATACTTCAGTGTCAAGTCTGCAATATCTGTCAGATGTGCAACCAGCGTGTTAAAGCTGGGTCTTTTGACATTTCAGTTGAGTTCTCAATGTCAAATACTGGGAACCACTGTTTGTCCCTATATTTTTTACCCTACAATGAACTAAACATAACTTGGTAATGGCAATGTATGGAAGTTAAATGTCTCATTTACTGAAGTTTTAGCAACAATGAAGTTGATAGGTGTATGCAGTATATCTTTGTAAATAGTTGTACCTGAAGTTGTCGAACCTTTGGGACATAAGTGGATGTACTGTTCTTAGGGATCACTTCGGTGTAGCAAGCAATTTCTAGAATTGCAATCCTTCAATTATGGTTCTTGAGACGGATTTGGTTGATATCAGGGAGGGCGTCACCATACAAAGGTGTATGTTGTAGCTTTCATTGTGCTACATGTACTTTTATCAAACTGTGCTGGTAAAGAAAGCATGATTATTATGCATTTGGGCAGGTCTATCCTACTAAGCTACATATGTAAATCAGAAAACTTCTCAAATCACTTTTAGTACATATTACAAGTGTACCTCGATATGGTGAAACATTTACCTCGTCCGTTTTAATGCTTCATTTTAAGGTGATTATTTAACATGCCACATATTCACATGGCGCTCTTTTTCACGTTTCCCACACTGGAACCTAGTTTTCTGTGACCAAGAGACGAAATCGGCGGATTTAATTCTTATTGCATTGATAAAAACCTAGAATTTTATAAATTTTTGTATATTCAATATAGGATGGATTCTACTTAAATATGTTCAAGTCATGTATTTTGGTTTTGTGGACATTGGATAAGATGAATGAATGAGTTGACTCGGGTCAACCGAGGAATAAGAGTGACTTGGGCTAACTCCGACTGCTATAATCATCTATTAATTTCACCGATACACATAACTCGCATTAATCTCTAAGACAACATGAAGAACGTCAAATTCGTTTCTTCACTAGGAAAACAAAACCAATAACAGGTATAGTCCTTGATCCGATCTCGACTTGGTCTATGAAGACTTGAAATTGTAATGTTCATAAATACTTGTGAGTGATAGCTGGTGGTAGTTTCTATGGAGGTTGAGTCTCTGTTTTATTGATGATCTTGGAACAAAAGAGAACTATAACACTCCTTTATTTCAAATAGATTGCCTAGTTTAATTTTTAATTATTAAAATTAATAAATTTTATAGTCTTAATGGACACACATAATTTTAATTTGAATAAAATGATCAATTTAATTATTATCATTAATAAACTAGATAGGATAATTTAATAGAAAAAATTCTATTACTAATTTGATTATGATTATATTAGAATATTAGATATCTCTTACTAAGAGTTATTGTTAAGTAACTTAGATATTACATACTCCCTCAATCCATTGCCGATTTTCACTCCTTTTCATTTTTGATGATTTTATCTCATTTGACCAATGTTTATGTCATTTTCGAAAATGACTCAACTTTAACTAATTTTAAATGTGTTATCTCTTAATTAAAAATCAAAATCAAAATCAAAATTAGACAAGTTTTATAGAAAGAAGAGGAGTAATATTTATGAATTAGCGTTATTATGACAAACTAAAATAGCAAGTAATTCAAATACAATTTTTTTTTTGGCAATCCAGCAAGGTTGGCCACGAGTATTGCCTTATAGTGAATTAGTGATGATGTTTGAGTTCGAGATATTGTTGTGAGAATGAGATTTCTAAATATATAATCTATTTAATGATATATTTGGAATTTGGGTAATAATCGATATATATATATATATATATATATATATATATATGTTAATAAGAGTTATTCTTAATAAATTACTTAGATACAGTATTAGATAATATTTCTTCATAATAGTTATAATAGTTATACTAAAATAGCAAACATGCAATTAAAGTAAAAAATCATTTGGTAACACAAGGGCTAGCAACCGAGCATGTCGAAGTTCGAGTACAGTTCATCTTCTTGTTGTGACAATTGACAAATATAGAAGATGTGACAAACATCGAATTTAATTATAAATATGTAATGTACTCCGTCCGTATAAAGATCTTTTGGGTAATGATATCTAACTTCACCATCTTATGGAGTATAAAAATGGAGCATAGTTTACAATTTATAGAATGTTGATCTTGTCATATCAACTTTCATGATAATAATATAAATTAATAAAAAAAATAGTTAACTCAAAATAGCAAAAGGATAAGTGAGTATGGGCAATCACAAAAGTACAAAAAGGCTGAACAGGTCCACTTCAGAAAACTAGTAAGTCATTTTCTACAAAGTTCCCCCAAAATTAGGTCAAATATGAGTGCTCCATGTGTTTACATTGTTTTGATTAGTATGCCTAACCATGTCTTGATTTCTGGTTCAGAAAAAATCTTGGAACAACTCATCAAATCAGATTCTTATTGAATTATTAAGATTCACTCAGAAGACGTCATCATACAAATGGAATCTTCCCGCGTGACTGGAGCCACTATCTTTATCATGCATCTCACTATCTCGTATAGCACTCCTTAAATTTGATTTTAATTGACATTTTTACTTTTTAATCTATGATTTATTAATAATTTTTTTAGTAAATATAATGAACTCATTAATTTGATTTTTATATATTTTATATAATACAATATTTTGTTAGTTTTTTTATTATCACAATATATATAAAAAAGTCATCAGCGATTATATTTTCCATATTAATTACTAAATTACTATTCTCTAAAAAATCTAAAAGCTAGCAAAAATATTATCTTTTTATCTATCAATTTCACATCTTAATTGGTACATGAGTTTTAATAAATTAACCACTACTCCGTATTAAATAATAATATGTTTGTAAAGCAAGAGGAATTTTTTATTATTTATAGTCGAGGTACAAAATAAAAACCCACCGTAAGTGAAAAATTTCTCACAGAGTTTTTATCATGAGGATCGTGGATTCTCCAAATCCATGCAGCCCAAGTTTGCCACGACGATTCATGACAAGCCTAGCTTGGCTTGACTCGACTTAAGCATTGGACATGAGCTCGTACGAGTTCCATTGACTAACTCGACTTGCCTCGATCTTGATTTAAGTCGACTTAATTTGATTCGAGTTGGATAGGATCTCTATGACTATCGATATATGTCCCAGCCCCCTGATGGAACAGACCCGTCTAGACTCGATACGGTCCGGTACCGGTTCTTTAGCAACGTATTCTCGTGTCAGTTGTATTGACTGACATCTCGGCCTTTGACTCGATTCCGGGTCTATTTAAGACTCAAGGAGCGCCATAAGCGCCCGCCGCAGACTCGTTTAGTACCGGTGGACTTCACCTTCCGTAACGAGATTTAAGGTGTATTTACCTGCTGGGACCGCGTAGTGGGATAAGCTATCGCATTTCGTGGGATTCTTTAATTTATGTACAGACGTCTCACCGATTTGATTTTGAGCCTGGCAGCGTCACTTAGTTTGTACAAAATTGATCTTAACAAATAATACGTAGAAATACGGGGCGGGATCATTTAAGTCAGTTCGGTTGCTTCTAACTTATACTACATCGTGGACTTAGCAACTTGTGGTTGCAAGAATGATCAAGATGGCGATCGCTCCAACCTGGCTGGGATGATACCGATCAACCGCATGGGCCTTAGCAACGTTAAGCTTCTCGAGATGAAATCCAAAATATAAAATCTAACGCTCAATGTATTCCTATATCCGAAATTGGATAAATCTAACTTTGAGATTTTTCAGTGTTCATGTAAGATTTTGAATAACGTGGGTTATTTATTTAATCCCGAATATTTGAAGCGCTCTCGAGAAGTCCGCATCGACTCTCATTAGATTTTGTTTCCTGCACTCACAAATTATCATGCTCATGTAATACCCTGATTTCAAAAAGCCTGGCTTTATTACCCGTGTTTTCCCATCCACCAAGCCATGCTACTTGGCCAAGGCTTTAAAAGATCTAATTTAGAGAATTCCAAGATCATCTATTTTCATGTATTTCTCTCGTGATTTTTTCAATCACGTTGATGTAATTTGAAAATAGTAGCTTATAGGCTTCCGGTTAATACTGCTCGATCAAGTTGGTTTAATTTCTCGCGATCAGCGATCTTAACCGCTGACATTTGGCGTATTCAGATCGCGAAATATTTAATATTAAAATAATATTAAACCAAATTAGTTTCTTGGAGAGTGCGCAAGGTAAGTGCCACCGCCTTACATTATTTTTCAAACCGGTAAAGGTTATCCTAGTTGGTTTATTTTTTATTTGACTATTTTCGAAATGTCATTTTAAAACTTCACTTTTATTTCGATTTTCTCTTCCAATTTATTATTAAAATCCCCTAAATTTAGGCGGTATCCTATTTCTAGCTAAACAGTTGACTAATATAAAAACCCCTTAATTTTAACTTCAATTAATTTTAGCTTAATTCTTTAACCTTATTTGGATTAGGCCGTCAGAGAATCCCCACCAACCACGTACATTTTAGAGATTTATTTATACTCAATTTGATTAATTCATCTTTAATTCAATTTAATTAATATTTTGATAAATTACCGTTTGTATCAAGTACTCTCGAACTCGATACATACGTAAGAGTGGTTTGGGTTCGACCTGCATAATGTCCATTTTTCCAACATGTGTTGGTATTTCAAGGGTTTTTCCTTCCAACACGTGCTGCTCCTTTTATGACTGACATCATGTCTCTTTGCTTGACTTATCGACGAAAGGGGCCGCGTGTTGGACTCGTCAAGGAAATTTAGTATCCATCCCGTCCTCGTTAACACTTCTCCCTCTCTCAGCAAGTGAAGTCTTAGCCATGACAACCATGTTTCGACTCGGGCGATGGGGCCATCTGCTTGTAGGGACTTACCGCGAAGACATCACCTCAGGGATCTCATCGTGATTCATATTAATTAAAATCCCCGGTCAACCTAATGACTTATGTCAATTCATTTCAAGATTTATCAGGATATATTTTGCATCGGCCACGGTCCTTAATTAAGCTTCTCGTCCTGAAACTTGACTTAATTTTGGAATTTAATGTCAACTCGTGTTGATCCTATTTAATCATTTATTAGAGAATTAAATTATTTAGTTTACTATTAATATGAATTTATTAAGGATACACCATTTAATTTTGATTTGTAGATGATTTAATAGGAATTAATTTATTTGGGGGTTTAATATCAAGTATGAATTGTTACATGTCATGACCCTATTTAGTTCTCCATTTATTAGAGAATTAAATTATTTGGGTTTAATATTAACATGAATTTACAAAATTGCTAGCACTCCATGAATTCGTGTGATTCGTAGAAGACGAATTAGGAATCTGATTTATTTGGGGTTTTACATTGACATGAATTTATTACATGTAAGATATTTTATACTAATTAATCTCATGAATTTTAGAATTAATTATCTTAATTTTAAAATTTAATCATTGATTAAATCCTATTTTTTTTTATCAGTTTTTCGAACAAATTTTGGTCTTATTTTAGTCAACCGGAAAATATTCGGGATGTATTTTTCATGTGAAAATATTAATCATCCCTACCCATGTACATGGGATTTTCCCCTTAGCCGCGTGCTTCCCATGGTAGAGAGGGACTTCCGTCTTTTTTTATCTTGTTTTCTTACATAATTATGACATTGTATGATCATGTAATAATCACTAATATACCTTTTTATTCTTTGCAACCTTTTTGGAGTTTGAATTTGGCTTAAAGTTTTCAACTTTGTGTACAATTTTTGAAGAATTTTGCATAAAGTAAGTATTTTTATACTTCTTTTGCACTTTTGAGAGTTGAATACGTATTTTGACAGCTCTCAACATGTATTTAGATGTTTATTTGATGATTCCTGTACTTAGATTATATGTATCTATCATAAAAAATTAATTTTTTTGTATTTTAACAATCATGTAGTTACATAATAATCTTAGGATTAAACATCTTTAAAATAAGCCTTTGCTTGTACATGTTTTTACATGATGTTGTTATTGTTTTGAACCTTTTGTTGAAATCAAATCGTATGTAAAATTATCTTTTCGATTGTTTTGATTTTGGTTCGTCAAAATATGCCAGCTCTTAGTAAACTATCCATATCTTTTTTTTTCTTCTGTTGTTTGTTTTGTGACTTCTTTATACCTTTGGAAAGCTAACGGATAGACGGTCATTTTGACATGTACTCCATTAACTCGCGCTCGAACTCGAAGTTATTTTGGCTTTTGAAGTCGCTTTCTGAATTCTCTATTTTCCTATTTTCTGCAAGAACTTCGAGGGATTGCTTTCTCCCGCTGAACTCGATTGGGACGAACTACCATGCTCTTCCTAATTGTAGTTTCCGATCATCAAATTTCATATTTTTTTTTTACTTTTTAGGTGTCTGCTCACCTCTAAACACGCTGTACGATTTTTCCAGCCTTGTTACCTTCTCGTTTCGATTTATTTTGAACTTTGCATTCACGTAGAGTAAGGCTGACCTTTGCATATAGTATGGACCTTTAGGAACTTTATTTGGTGCATTTCTCTTCCCCTCTTCCCGATGTTTTATCGTGATCGAGTCTTGGCGAGGAGTTTTGATTTCTTTGCTTTATTTGCTTGCGGAACTTTCGATAAGTACGGTCATTGAATACGATTTTGCCATTGTCACATGCTTTGGCTTTTACTCTCGAGTCATACCTTGATAGGCTATCTAAGATATATTACTAGGTTTAGGCATATTTTGGTCTTGCAGTAATTCGAAGTTTCAGGGTATTTAGTTAGTAAGCAGGATGTCTTCTTACTTTCTATCAATTCACTGCTTCGAATCGCTTTTTATTTCTCGCTTTTTCAAATTCCCTATCTTAGCATACTCCTTGGTTTCAAGGGACGCCGCCAGCGCGGAACTTTCCTACTTGTTTTTCCAACCTTCTACCTCGGGGCGTTGGCTTTCGACTCTATGTCCTTTCTGTTTTTGATTTGATAGCAGAAGAGCATGAGCTGGAGATGATCATTCTTCTCCTACTCGTTACTCTGCTATGATGTGGATATTTCCTCACTAAGGAGGAGATGTGCGCCCCCTTTGGACTACGTAGTCCTTGGGGTTAGTGCTCATTCTTCTTTGAAGTGTGGGTCGTGACTATTTCTTTGAATGGCGAACGGCAAATTCACGTAATTTAAGTCTAAAAGTCGCGGGCGACGTGGCACCGAGGCGAAAGCCTTGGCAATTCTCAAATATTAATTATTTTTATAATAATAATAATAGTCTATGAAATGTGAAAATAAAATGAGAATTGAGGCAAAATATAATTTTAATATAAATAATACTAAATCTTCTATTTTATAATTTAAAGTATTTTATAGAATATTTTTAATTCAACAAAATTATGTAAAATTTAAAATTAAATGAGTGAAATTGGTAAATATTAAACTTAATTAATATAATATAAAATTTAATTAAATGAAATTCAAACAATATTATACATTAATATAATATTGAATTTAATTAAATAAAATTTAAAATAAATTATAATTATAATCAATTCGCTTTGAGTTGTTTACTATAACATTCATATATTTAAAATAGTAAGCTGTAATATGCTAAAACATATGCTTACATATGCTAACAAACTAAAAATTGAGAGTATTATGCCAAACCCTAGCCATGATTATAGTAGTCGCCCCTTCCAATCAGCAATTTATTATTTTATTTTATTTTTCTTTCTCTTTCTTCCACCTCTTCCTCCTATCCCCTCCTCTGTAAACCCTAGCGCCCCTTTCTATTTCTTCACCTATTTCTCCTCCTCGCCCACTCTTTTTTTCTTTTCCCTGCCATTCAAGTGAAAACCTCGCTGCCTCACATGGCGCAGCAGCGCCGCTACACCAAACCATGATTCTACACCTGCTACTGCCTCACCGAGGCGCCAGCGCCACCACGCTTACGCCACACCGTCACTGAGGGCTTCAAGGATGCCTTTTTCCAAACTATTATAGGTCGTAATTCAATTCGCACTTCTTATGACTTGATTTACTTTGATTTGCTTGTGCTTTCGTGCTTTGCATTCTATAGGAGTTTGGGTTTTTTTATGTGATATTCACTACCCCTTGGCTTGCGTCCTCTTGATTAGCCTCAAATGATGGCTTCTAGGGTACAAAATTGTTTTGTATAGGTTATGATTGCCGGAAGGCCTAAAGCCACGCATTCTCGCGGATTGTTCGAGGATCAAATCAAACGAGTTCACTTTGATGAATAGCTTGCACTATGTCCGAGAGTTTGTTAGGTGCTTTATGCTCTTACCCCATGAGTCAAGTTAGGCACTTTATGCTCTTGGCCAAGGAGTGCTACCACTTTATGCTTTTTACCATTGAGCCGCGATCCTTAGTACGCTTAAGGATAGTATCGCTTTATGATGACCATTTATGGTTCCACCTTTCTTTCCTTCCTTTTATGAGTCCAATACTTGCATATATTATTCTCTTCAAGCATGTTGGATTATTGATTCCCAGCAAGGGCGAATGTATCACAAGGGAAAGGTATCGCTTTTCCCTATTCTACACTTCGATACTCGCCTCAAGCACGCGTTAGACGTGTGGCGAGACTGGGGTATCTTGCTTTGACGCCCAATACTGCAGACAGACTTCCTTCAAGTATTATACCTCGGCATGACGTCATGCACTTGGATATATGTTTGGTGTGCTCCTGGAGGCTATCACTAGTCTTGCTTTTGACTTTTATCTTATCCTTCATGTCTCGTGCTTTCCCATATTTATTTGCATATATCTCAAGCACGAATTCCAATTTGACCTAGCCCCCTGCATCTGGGCGATTTTAGTGGCGTTTCCTTTGCATTTGGTCCGAGTTGCCACCCAGAGCCTTACCTGCCGTAGTCCCATCTCGATATCAGCCTCCACCTCAAAAGATTTAGCAGCCTTAACCGAGGGTTACTTGTTGGTGTAGGCTCTCACATACCAAGGCCGAACCGGATCATCTGGCTTTCGCGGCTTCAACACCTTGATCTTGAGACGGTGAGCCTGATTTTCTAATTTGGTCAGACATCTCATGGCTCTTCAAGCTCGTCAGATACGTGGATGCGTCTCTACTCAGCCTTTACAAAGCTCGTGGTCAAGATGCCTTGTCCGGCTTTATAGGTGTATTGATAAGCCGATATATTCCCGATCGGCATTAGGTACTTAGTAGTTAATAACCATGTCCGGCTTTAGGCCTTTTAGACAAAGATGAGATATGTTCCCTGGCCGGCCTTAGTTTAGTAGTTGGGGATGGTCTCTATTCATAGAATATTCGTATGTTGAATATCTGTAGGCCTCGGTAGCTTGCGTGTTTCATGTAGTAGCGATCCTCAAATTTTGGCGAGAGGATGTATTTCTTCTTGAACTCGACAACTCTACTGTGAATCTTCTCGATACCTATGTTGAACACTCAAACTACCGGGACCTTAGTCCTCTGTGTTTTGTAGATAGCGTCAGAATAAAAGCGGAGCTGCTTTCCCTTAGTCTTATTTGGTATACAAGAGGCTGCATTCGCTTCTTTCACCTCATCCGTTACTCTACGCAAAGGTAGACATTTCATTCATCTACTTAGTCCGACGTAGCGTCTCGATATACAGTGATCAATCGACGCCGCTTCCTTCTTTATTCATCATCGCTTGCATCTCCAAAGTTCAAGAGTTTTAGCATCGTGAGTTCTTTAATCTGGGGTCTCGAAGTTGCAATCTCGAGCTTAGTAGCATAACCCTTTCTTGTTATCGCAGCCTTTCATCTCAAGAAACTCGACAACAGAAGATCGAGAGGGTTACTATTGATTTGCACTTCAGGCAATGTCACAGTAGACTGACGAGACATCCGCCCGGCTGTTCCCGCTTATCTTTAGCTCAAAATTTGTAGGACAATATGGAGTTATTTTAGTAATGCCAGGGATTGATACGCATCGCGTGTTTAATGCATCTCAAGCGATCGCCTCGGGGGATCAAGCCAAACATAGTTCGGGGGCGGAAACTTTATCCTCACGCCAAGGAGTGGTCAAGTGCTTTATCCTCACGCCAGGAGGCTGGATGATCTGCCCTTCATCCGGAACAGCCATACCTCGCCTCGAGACAAGGCTATTTGCCTCAGACGCGAGCGCGCGCGGGCAATTAACCCTGGCTGGGGGAGGGTTTCAGCCTAGCTTATCCCCTGCTCACAGTCAGTTTCGAGCATACTTAGGGGAGTAGTCAACTCGGTTTCGACCGCACGCAAGTATTCCTCACTTCGTTTCCGAGTAGATTCCTCAGATTGAAGCCAAGTCTCAAGCCATCAACCCGCTTTTATGAAGATAGGGTGTTGTTGACTTATGTATTTAGGCATCGCCTTCGAGGCGTATAGTCATTCCATAACGCCTCGTCACGGATGTACTTGTATATCGTCGCCCCGATGCCTCTTCGAGGAACTCTGCCTAGATGCTACTGTCGACGCCATCGAGGCCCCATATGGTCTGCTCAGACATACCATTGAATTTCTAGTTTCTCTATTTCTTCTAGAGAACAAATAATGATGCATTTATCTCAAGCAAGCATCAAGCATCCTCGGTTTCTTCATCCTTCCTTACTGATAGGCATGAAAAGGTTGACATAAATTTTACCTTCATTAATTTCCAAGGATGAGGGCCTTTACATGCTTTTCCGCAGCTAAGTGTTGGGCGTGGCCCTATCTAGTATGACTCTCTGCTTCAAGTCTCAACCCAACAACATTCCTCGATGTCGCTGTTGGGATCTTCACATCCTGTCATTCTCATAGCGGGCAAATTAGTCTCCACAACATCCGCTCGTGAATGTACTTGTATACTGGATCATCTTGAGGCTGCTTGAGGAACTTTTCCAGTATGCCGTTTGGCTGGTCTTCACCTGAGTATTCCCATAAGGTTTGCTCATGAACGTAACGTTGGACTTCTAGTTCCTCTCCCTCTTCTGTGAATAATCAAGGCTGAAGGCTGCTGAATTCGCGTACCACATATCCCTAGTTTTTTGTGTTTTTCTCACCGACATGACGGGAGGGCGTCATGAATCTTTTCCTTCTATTGCTTCCCAAGGATGAAGGCTTTCATGTTCCTTCACAGCGTACCTCGCCTCGGGTACTGCCTTCTCTTCTTGTTCCTCTATGCTAAAACATGAGGTAAAGATCTCTTCTTTCTCTCGCGCCTCTATAATTTTAGAGGTCTTCCTCCCAAGTCTCTGCCATATAGATTTTTGAGTCAGTCAGAAGCCTTTACGCTTGCCCCACCCAGGAATTGACATTTCCTGCTTTCTCTTGGGCTCAGATTCAACCCAGGAATGCTCGAGTCAGTTGCTCCTCATGTATTTGACTCAGGGCCTTTACCACCTATGTAGTGGCTAGTCACCCTCTTGACAACCCTGCTGGTTTCGGTGCATACCCCAACCCCTTGATTGAAGTTCTTTGACGCCCATCCTTTCGCTTTAACATGTTTTGGGGCGCCGCTCAACCCATGCACATTGGCTGGCTGTGACTCGGAGGTACCACCAATCCCTGGGTTATTAGCGGGACTAGTCAGCCTTTATCAGGACGTCATGCTTTTGGACCCATGGTTCCATGCTTTATTTTAGTCCTTTCGAGGTGTCACAAAACCTTTGGCGGGGCGAGACGCCACCTTTTTCTGGTTGAAATAGGGTAGCCAAGCCTTTCAATGCTTCGAACTAGATCTTCTCTACTTCCTCAGAAGTTGGGTGTATTGTTTGCGTACGGAGGTAAATTGCGCTTGGCCCTTCCCTATCTGGGGATTTGGCCTTTGTTGTAGTATTTGGCACGCCTAAGTGGGATCTCTAATGCGAATGGCTTTCATCCGCTTTCGAATTATGTTTTTCCATCCTATCTCTGCAATACTTTCAAGCACCGCGGAGGCTGGCGGGACATGTTATTGTGGATCCAAGGTCTTCCTTTAATAGATATTGAACGTGACTCGACATCTATTACGGAACTGTGAGGTGGTTTTTCGCCTCTATCGCCAAGTGCATTTCATTTTTCCGAGCTGCTCGCTTCCCGCCTCAAGTTAACTCTTGAATTATAATGCAGGAATCAAGTAAGTCTTCAAAGGAGATGCCTAACTATAATTTCTCGAGTGGTAGGATATTCTACAACATTCTCCATCTAGCAAAGATTCTTTCTTATCCGTTTCGCCACGAGCCTAACACATGTAGTGGTTTGCTATCAAGCATTCATCTTCTTGGGCAAGTGTGTCTTCATTAGCGAACGGCGCGAAGTCTCTGGACTACTAAATAGTAAATTACCCTTAATGCTTCCGTAGTAGTTGAGTCTGCCGACTTCAACACATACATGGCATGCTTCTCGTAGAGTCCTCCTATCGTTTCGAGTAGGGGGCCCATGCTTTTCCGTGGATGGGTTTATTTTCCAAAGCCATGGCATTTTGACCTCAACGGGCTGCACGATGCAAAGTAGGTATTACGGTCAAAAGAGACCTTTGCCTCTTCCGTGGTTATTTTTCTGCGGTAGATCCATTACCGCCTGAATATGAAATACTTTTCAATGGGATGCCTTATCCTATGATATCATAAAGTTTGGGCTCCTGCACGATTGGCTTCATCGGGGTCTCTTTGACTCTAGTGAGTCGGCGAGCTGGCTTTCAATAGCTCACTCAAACATGTAGGGAGCTGCACTCAAGGAAGAGGTAATCCTTCTTTTGCATCTCTTGCTGAATGCCTTTCTTCCAAGCTCGAGTCCGCCTCATCGACCTTCTTAGTTCTAAAGGAGAACTTAGTCAAGCTGAAGTCACAAGATGATCTTCTTTCTTTCGAGCTCGAAGCTTCCTTGGCTTCATATTTGGCCTTCGAGTATGGGGCTGCAGGAGTGGAGGATACATTCCTTTGTCTTCAGAATGTTGAGCCTATATCATGAGCCTCTTGTCAGCGCTTGCTCGAAGGTTTTGTGAAGTATTTCCGCATATGCATCGCAAGTCTCAATGCATGCCTCAGAGCATACATGTCGATAATGATGACTCTGAGAGCCTATCTTTACATTAAGTTCGCATTTCTCCACCGACACGAAGTCTCAGAATCGCTCTTCATTAAGGGTAGTAGTTAGCTCCATCATGCTAACTATTCTTTGTACCGGGCACCGATTGAGGAATTCACTCCACTGAGCCCAATCGTCACGAGGCGCACTCCAAGTCGTTGTACTACTAACGCATTCTCTTTGCAGGGAGAGAACAAAATTGTTTGAACATTTCATTCATTCGCCTCCCAAAGATTGTTGCATGTCTCAACAAAGCGGGATACATGTCGGTTGGGGTTCCCGCCCATCGAACTCGCCGGAACTTTGGGCGGCCGATACTCTTGGCCATACTGTCTACGCGGGAGGCGGATTTTATGTAGAGCATGGCGTGCTTCCCCGGTTCATGACCTTTATTGCCCCCAAGCATACTCTTCACCGTGTTGCTGGAATCATTCCATCTACTAACGACGGAGTTTCAATCAATTGCTCTCGCTGTCCTCGCGATTTAACCTCGGTATCATGGTATTTACGATGGAAAGTTCCATCTCCCATTTTAGAGGCTATGGAGCCTCTCCTTGCTTTAGACTCGGTTGCTCTTGCCTACGCTTCTCGATCACTATCCTTCCCGATATCTCGAAATGATGAGCTCATCTTGATGTCAAGAGATTTTTGCAACATATTTACCATCCCCTCAGGTAGCCATCTGCTCTTCTAGTGAGGTAATACTGGCCATCATTGGCTGGTACTGGGGAAGTTTGCACAAGTAATGAGCGATTTCACCGCGAATCCCTAGCCAAGATCATGTAGAATCACGCTAGTCCTATCGCTCATTAAGTCCTCACCTATGTGTCGACATTCTCCAGTTTTGCATCAATCGCCTAGATGCTTTTCTTGTTGCGACTTGTTCAAGAGCTCCCCGACAATTCATTAGTCGAGAGACTCGAAATAGGTCATCGGTGAACTTCCCCGAGTAGTCCGTGATACAATTGATGCTGTGACTCCTTTCTCCTGTAAGCATCTTTGGTAATGGAAAGGAGTCGAGACAAACCTCTGGAAACATCTCGGGAGTTAGCAAGGACGGTGATAGCCGACAAATTCCAATCGATGCCAGCTTATAGACCTGTTGTTAAGAATTTTTTATTATTTATAAATAGTATAAAATAAAACCCACTCTACGGAAAATAGTTTTATCAAATCGAAGAGGATCAATCGTCCACTACGAGTCCCTACCATTTGGCCGAAGATTTGCGGAGATGTCCGGCTTGCTCGACTCGACTTAAGCTCTCGAGCATGGTACCGGGCTCGATTTGAGCTTGACTTGTCTCTCAGCTTTATTTAAGCTTTTGAATTGACTTGATTGGGGTTGAAGGTGAGCTCTATGACGTAGCCGGATATATGTCTTAGCCTCGATGGACTTCGAGATCGGTACGGACTTGATACGGGCGCGAAATGGAGAGCCTTAGCAAGCAGTATTTCAAAGGCTGGGTTGTAATGGACTTTAATTCTGCCTGGGACTCGACCGTCTATTTCGCATATTTATGGACTTATTGTAAACATCTCTGTCAAAAGGGACTTGGTTTAGTACCGCTGGTGGACATTACCATCTGCGCCGATTCTGGGATACGACCCAAGTTGGGACTGTACCGGGCAAGCCTACCGCTTCCTAAGGGACTTCTCTTAATTTATGTAGCGAGATTCGTCTCACCGATTTGATGAAGCTCGAAGTAGCGCTACTTCTAGCTTCGTTGTTGTAGAGTAAATGGGGCGGGGACTTGATGTGAAGCTGAAAGCCAGGTTAAGCTTCTACCTTATACTATACGTCGTGAATAAATATAAGTCGTCGTAACGACAAGACGGGCGTGATTGCTCCAACCTTGTCGACGATAATGATCAACCGCATGTGGGCCTCAAGAACATCTTTCCGCCTCGAATCCAAATGATGCGATCGAACGTCAGCGTATTCCTTATATTTAATTTATGAAATTCAACCCGAGATTTTTTCTGTGTGTTCATGCAATATTTTGAATAATCAGGCTATTTTTATTTAAATCGTGAATATTCGAAGCCTTCTCGAGAAGTTCCAGATCGCATTCATCATATTGCTCGCATTCTCAAGAATATTACGCTTATAATGAATTCTCGATTTTATTTTGCCATTCTAATGCCTGAGCCATTTACGCTTTTAAAATGATTAATTTAGAGAATTCCGTAGACGTTTCTCCGTATTTTCTCGACGCTTTATGTATTTTCCGGATTTTTCTCATCAAGCTGTTTTATGGAATTTTGAAATGGGGTAATATGGTGCTTAATAATGCCTTATCGCTTATTAATTTCTCAAAGCGATCACATCTAACCGCCGATTATCGGCGCAAAGTATCTGACTGAATATTTAATAAAATATTAAAACCAAATTATTTCTTTTCGACAGTGCCGCAAGTTAAATGCCACCGCCTTACATTTATTTTTCAAACCGGTAAAGGTTATCCTAGTTGGTTATTTTACTGGGTCGCTATTTTGAAATTGGCTTGCCTGTAGCAACCCCATTTTGGCTCTCGGTTTTCTCTCCCAATTTATTAAAATCCCTTCAATTTAGGGGAGAATCTCTATTTCAAGTTTAAAATTAGCCAATTAACATGTAAAACTCTACTTAACTTCTAATTAATTAGGCTTAATTCCTGAACCCTATTTCGATTCAGGTTTAATCGGCAACCTCATCAACCACGTGATTTTTTTAGGAGGCTCTACTATTACCATTTTGATTAATTTGTTCACCACTCCACTTAATATTTAATTTAATTTTCACCGCCACAATATTTTATGTAGATTTATTGTTATTATTATTATAATGGGGAGTTACTTAAATAATCATATATTTTGTGTAGATTTTATTGTTATTATTATTATAATAGAGAAGAACTTAACTTATTTTTTGTTTGTATTTTATAATATTTTATAAAAATATGTCAATGAAAAGAATTTATTTTTTATTTTTTATTGATGTATTTTTCATAATATATTGTACGACACAAACAAAAATATTTATGGTCAAAGTTCAACTATGAAAAGTGAAAAAGTCAAAAGTAGACCAAATCTTTAAGCGGATTTTGAGGAGTACTTTTTAAATCATAAACAATTTAATCAACATAAAAGCAAATACTGACATATTTATACTGATGATCAATTGGCCAATATATTTCAGCTGCATTTCACATCAAATTGTTAAAGTAATGTTTGTATTTTTCTACGCACTATCCTGAATTTTGTGATATTGAGTATATATATATCTTTTTTTCCTGTCTGACATAAATATCACATTCATGATATTAATACAAATGTCATGTACCTTTGTATATTTGGGCACAATTCTTACAGTATAAAATTAATATGTAAATATATCTTTATTTGCGTCAGAATGTTTGTTATTGTTATGATTATTATTAATTAATTATCCCTTTGAATTATAATATATGCTAACTACTAATCATTTTAGTTTCAGTTAAAAAATAATGATAAAGTCATATATGAGTATTAGGATTTCCAATAAATTATTTTCATCGCCCATGACAAAATCAAAGCACACCTAATGTCTCAAATTATTTCGGATAAATATGTCGCACTAAATTCTTTCTTTCATTCTCTTCCAACTTTATTTTGTAACAAAATCATAAAGCAAACATGTTGGGAATACCAAATCACTTTCTTAATATTTTTATTTAGATAACATGTCCGTGTTAGTCAATGCAAGAATCGGTATATCTAAAACACGTTAATACGATTAATGTATCATGTAAGAATTTTTCTTTCTTTCTTAGTCGAGTAAAGAACGCGACGCTTAAATCAAGATATTTCATTCAAACTAATTATCTATTCGCCAACTATAATCAGATTTGATTGATTATTACTTGAATAATGTAATTTTGGATGTTAATATTATATTTCTAATGGTTTACTAAACAAATTATTATTACATACCTGATTGACGTATAGTATTTTAATTTATAAAAAATTATTACTTTTGTTGAATATGTATTAATAATACTGCGTAATATATATTAATAATTTAAGTAATAGAAATTTACTAGAAAATAAAACATATATTATCTACAAAAGGTAACCCGGACGTGCTATAAAATTGATACTAATGATCTTTTTTGAAAATATTTAATAATCGTATTTTATCGTAATTTTTCATCTTATATTTAAAGCGTTATTCATTATCAAAGTATCCCGTCAAAAAATAAAAATATTAATTAGAAAAAAACCGAAGGAGTGTAAATTTTTACACAATTTTAGAATGATTTCGAATTAAAACATAAAAAATGTATCAAATATTTAAAAAATCTATTACATGTCATGTATTGCACGTCTCCTTTACTAGTATAATAAAAAACTCGATTGGAATGGGTTTTAATTTTTTAAAGAATAATACAATTTAAAATATGAGATTTCTATTTTAGAAAGGGATCTAAGATTGCAATAAAGAGTTGGTATGACTATGTTACTGTTTATATAGAGATCCATTAAGTGAGGCGAAATTCACAAATAAGTGTATCATGGCTCTGAAAACTCGTATAACCTCCAAATTTTTTTTGAAACTTCACCTAATAAACCTAATATTTTCATGTGCCTCTCTCAATAACCTCAATAATCTCTTATTGGAAAATCTTATTATCGGAGACCAATATGTTACAATACATTTGGTTAATAAGTATTCGCTATTTAAGAATTTTGCAATTGCTTATCTTTCTTACCAACCTCAAGAATTTAACATGATTATAAGACCATCCACAACATCAATGTTTCTCTTACGCCATATCGCCAAGACTATCAAATAACATCCATTTTTTCACCAACAGCAAATATAGATTATTCACGATGCCAAATTAATTTCTTTCCATATCACTTGCGTTTCTTTTACAAAATATTTTTTTGAATTTCAAAAATTCATAATATTTTAATACAATTAATGAAAATGGTGTAAAAACTTAAATTTTTTTTATGACCAAATGATACAAAACCTACCATATTTACGTATCTAAAAAAAAAAAAGTGGTATATATATACATATATATTTAACTTAATTCATTGTATAAAAAATAATTTAAAAGCGAAGAGTGAAAAAAATAGAAACAACCAACCAGCAATAAGCAAGCGGCTGTTCGTTAAATTTCGCGTTTTTTATTCATGGGGGCCCACCGTCTGGTGCTAAAAATTTGGTCTCGATCACCTCGATCCTGGCCCACGCCAAGCAAATTTAACATTTAATCTCCATTTTCGATATCCTATTTGATCCTTTGCTATACTTGGTCTAATGTTTTGAAGTTGACTTCGATCAAGTAAATTTGCAAAAATATAATTTGATTGATGAGAGATTGAGGTTTCATTCTTTACTCAAAACAAATTTGTAAGAAGATGAGAGGATTGAGAGCTATGGGTAATATATAGATACCTACAAGTCTTGTGTGGGTGTGCTGTATGGAGAATATTCTTTTCGATTGATATGATGTGATTCTCTCAATGACTTTACTTATAAAAGCTTGTCTTACTATGTTATAAGAGTATACATATTAAACATAAGGCAAGTTGGATCATCATCAAGTAAATATTTGATTTTAAATTTCATTAAACTGACGACAGATCAAAGAGAGATGCTTCATTTTTGTCAGTGAACAATAATTTTGATTCTTTTATTAATCATTGTTTAAAGTTATATCGATATTTATCTATTACTTAATCGATTTCAAATATTTCGATATATTTCTTGCTTAATTTAAATTATTTTAGAATCAAGAAACCTAAGAAAGATAATTATCAAAAAATGAATTGACAATCTTTTAAGAATCTTAGAAAGTGTCTATTATAATAATAATAATAACAACAGCTTCTACATAATAAATACACACACTATTACTCCGTGATATGCATATTATTCTATAAAAATATGATTATTTAACTAACACCTATTATAATAATAATAATAGTTCTACATAAAAATATATTATTATTTAACTAATACCAATTATTAAAGATTAAAACGACATAAGACATTTAAAATCATATCATTTGTTTGAAAGAATAAATTAATAATATATAATATATTCGCATATTCTCGTGAAATCTAATCATGAAAGTTAAGTACATTAAAATCGAGAAAAATAATCATATTCAACGCATACATTCGAATCATTAAACACGAATTGGTATAAATAAATAAAAGCTTAATTAAAAACGGATGCAATGTAAATTATAAAGTATATATGCCAAATGTGATGATTTATCATTCTCAACCGAACATATGCTGGGCTGAGCACGATTCTCATTTATAATTCACGTGACAGAACTATAAAGATGACGACAATTAATGCTACTCCATTTTTATTTGACGCTTACATATCGTCGAAACTTTGACTACCACTATTTTTAGACTATACGTTTAAATATGAGAGGTCAATATTATGAAACCATTTTCAAATACGAATGTAATGATATAGCTTTTATATATTTATTAAAATAATAAGGAGAACTCATTTATTAAAGTTAATAAATATGTACCATATTAGATTTGTCTCGAAATGTATTCATATTATTTTCTTATTATTTTTCAATTGATAGTCAAAGTTCCATTTCGACATACGAAACGCCAAATAAAAATGAGGAGAGGTTTAGTTCCTATTAGAACTCCTAACCTTGTGATTTTTAGAAAGTTAAGAAGAATTTAAGAATTAATAACGTGAAAACGGAAAAATGCAATTTTATTCACACTTTATATATTAGTGATTGTGATCAAGTGATCTGAGGAATTTATTATTTAAACCCTACTCAAGAAAACTTCTCTCGTAATTAATTACTTGAAGCAAATTAAAACCGATAATTCTTCCGTTGCTTTAGTTGGTTGCTTTTAAAGATTTGGTATAATTAAAATAAAATACTAAAAACATAAAAATGTAGAATCACAATTAATTTAAATTATCATTGGTTAGTTGTTTATTTCAAGAGAAAAAATAAATAAAAAGATACTGAAATATTTAAAACCTATTTATTACGCTTAAACGACAATTATAAAAACAATTTTTTTTTTGGCCAAACGACAACCATAAAAAAAAGTTAGAAGTATATATTTTAGTCTGGGAGAAATTCGCAATGCTCTATACCACAGATTTTAATGGTAGTCTTAAAATGCCTTATCTCACCTTCTTTATCTAACGTGCCTCGAATCAATGCCAGTTGCCTCGTGACAAGCAGCTTTTAAATGAAGCTCTGCCCCAACCAAATAAGGCATTTGACGCCGCAATTCACTTCCTCCCGAATCCTGCTATTGACAATCTCGGCGAATCACGATATAATCCATTTTACACTTTGACAAACGAGGTTTTACATATTAAAGAGATGCTCATTTGATGAGCCTCAGAAATGAAACAATCATTTATGAAGACAGTCTCCTCTCTCTATGTTTCTTATGTGGATGTATGGAACCGGAGGTCGGCTTTCTAGAGACAAACTATTTCACTGAATTATATATTTAAATGCGTGGTTTGCAAGAAATAGATGATCTTCAAGTAATTACTTTTATTTATAGATATATCATTATTCTAATTACAGAGTTAAAATAAATTTCAAATTATTTTTATTCATGATAATAATTATACAAATAAATAAAATATGGTTAATGGCACGTTCGATCATATATGTTTTAGAACGCTCATTATTCGATCATACATGTTTCAAAATGATCTTTTTGATTACCCCTGTTTCAAAATGATCTTTTTGATCTATTTATTTGATTGTTTAGAAAAATATATTTTATTAACACAATTATTATTGATTGTACAATTTTCAAGAAGAGTGAAAGATTATCAACCAATGTAAAAGAATACTACGAGATTAAACAAACTTCAACGAAAAGCTGCATAAATAAACAATCACTTACTATAACGAGAAGAGAAATTGCCACGATCAATTAAATGTAGACGAGTCGAATATCAAATTTTATCATCACCATCTCGCTGAGATCGCACTGCACCAAGTCACTATTAAAAACCCGTGAAAACTTCGATCGAAACCCCGCAAATGGGGATACCTTCTTATTTAGACTACCTCCACGTTGTTTATCGATGAAAATAATTTTTTTCCTTTCCAATAGGAAGTTTTTGAGAGGTTTTTTGGTTGAAAGTTTTTAAAACTAGACCTTCTCAACAGTGACGTGGGGAACCAGTTAAAAAGCTGGGAAGGGTCACCACGAGAATTATAGGAGAACGTAGATAATCCTATCCATTCCCAATCCCCGTAAAACTTTGATCGAACTTACAAACAGATACTCTATTTAGACTACCTCCATCAGTAAGTTATTGGGATGAAAAATGATTTTTTTTCCTTTCCAATAGGAAGTTTTTGAGAGGTAGTTTTTTGTTGAAAGTTTTTAAAAAACTAGAATTTTTCTCTGACAAAGGGATGGGAGAATGGAAAAGAAAAGTGGGAAGTCGGGTCACCATGGGAATTAGGAGAACGTGTAGATAATCCTATCCATTCCCAATCCCGCGTAAAACTTTGATCGAAACCTGCAAACACGATACCTCTTATTTAGACTACCTCCATCGCTAGTTATCGGTATTTAAAAATTTATTTTTTTTCCTTCCAATGTAGTTTTTGGCAGGTAGTTTTTGTTGTTGGGTTTTTAAAACTAGAATCTTTCTTACAGTGATTGGGGAACGGAAAGAAAGTGGAAAGCTGGGTCACCATGGGAATTGGGGAGAACGCAGATAATCCTATCCATTCCCAATCCTCCCCTCTCTTCTTTGCGTTGTCCCAAAGCTATTGGTTGTTTGAGATTTTTTATATCCATTTTTAAATGATAATTTGGGTTTGAAATATTTTTTTTTTTAATTTTTTTTACCAATATTTCTAACTTTTCATTATCTATAAATAGACACCAATATTGATACATTTCAACATCAATCTTTTTTATATTTTTCTTCAATATTATCATCTTTTTTCCCATTTCTTTTCTAAAAATATTTTACTTAACTTTTAACCTACTGAAATGGATCCTAATCAAAATTTTAATTTCCCACCTAATTTTATGTTTTCTACTTAACCTCAAAATCCTAATATCCAACGCCCACAAATTATCGAATATCGAATGCCAAATAATGTTCAAATGCCATATATGACAATTCCATTCTTGGGTATGTCATAATTCCTATAGTTATTCATATATGCAAGCATCAAATAACGATGTCATATACGGTATTAGGATTTCCAATAAATTATTTCCATCGGCCCATGAACAAAATCAAGCACACCGAATATCTCAAATTGTCACATAGTCACGTCAGTACTCAAATTTTCTTCATTCTCTTCCAACTTTATGTTGTAACAAAATCCGCCTTTGGGCAATAACTGGGAGACTAATTTTCGCATCATCCTGCTTCTTTAGCAAAGTGGATCAACAAAGATCCCACAATTTTCCTCCCAAATTTCTCTAGAAAATGTTGATGGAGATACTCAATCTAGTTTTTTGCCCAACCGAACTGAACAAAAAGAAAATAATGGTTCGCCTTTGGAGTAGCGGTATACACAAGACGCTTCTAGATGATTATTTTCACTATAGTAATGAGAAGCGTACAAGTCAAAAAGAGAAAACATTTTGGGGTAAGATGCATATGTGAATGATAATTCACCAAATGGCCCTCATAGGACTCCAACAAAATGTCAAAGTCATTATACCGGAGACAATGGTAAAATTAGTCTACATGGGTCGCATGCCGCAAAAACATTTAAAGACAAAGCGTCGGCCGATTTAATTACATATATATAACAAAGCTCCTGAACCTATTTCAAAAAAAAAAAACTATTTGATTGACGATCGAAGACGGTTTGGCATGCACCAAAAATATATTGTTGAAACCTAATGACCGCAAAGAGCTGATCTAAAATGAAGAGTAATGGCGCGCGGTATATCACTTCTACCCGAATTCGAGGTATTTATATTGGTCAAAAAGGCTCACATGTGAACTATACCGCTAATCGCCAACAATACAATTTGGCATACTATCTTGCCGACTTAATCTATCCGAATTTCCCCGTGGTTTGTTCAGTGGTCACTTCGATATCCCCAAGGTGAAAAAGCCAAATTGTTTGTAAAACAACAAGAATCATGTGTAGCGGACGTAACTTGCATTCGGGTTCTCCAAGCTGGGATCACATCATTCTGCCAACCGCCTACAATGTGGTTTGAAGGACTTATCAAAATAATGCGTATATCATTTTACACAATATAATAAATGAGGACGAACGATACATATTATCGAAATCGGGAACGTAGATTTTGAACCTCAAACTCGCTAGCTCTAGTTCATCTCTTCGAATTATTGTACACAACAATCTCGAATCTGACGCGCATAAAATTACAAGGTAGGTCCTAATCGATTATCCATATTGGGATCCTGAACTCCGCGATAAAGCCAAACATATTCAATCGAAGCGAGGATTCAAGTGGAGTTAATATCTGGCAAAATTTGGCACAACCCAAAATTAGATTTCAAATTGTCCTTACTTTTATCAACGTTTTAGTGTATTTTGTACGTTTTAATAATTTATGTATGCTTGTTTTACCTTCTTTAATAAAATCATGTGTTATTTTTTATTATTACATAAATATATAAATAAATTATTTCATTTAATTATTATTATAATAAAATTTTATTAATTATTATGTATCGTTAATTGATTATTATCATATGTAAAATGCAAAAGCAGAAATGAATAGTTAAGTGGTGGGTATACGTTAAGAATGTGGATTAAAGAGAAAAGTGAAATATTATTTAAAACTAGTTATCGTAGGACGTAATATGGAAAATATTTGACGACATGGTGCTGGAATAATATGATGTGGAAGGGTGTTTTTAATTTTTGAAAAACTAGCTATTGGAGATAGTCTTAGGAAGCAACTTTTGTATTTACAATTAAGCACTCATTGTTCCTTATTATAATTGGCTAAGAGCATAGGTGGAGCTTGAACCAAAACGTAGGAGGCCAAAAATATTAAACTTATTTAAGAGAATTTTTTCATCATTGAGAGGGACCAATTGTTATATTTTATGTAAAATTACTTATATTTGAATTATAAATTTTAAACTTTTCATAATTGAGGCGAAGTCATTGTCCCCTTGATTCTTTCTAAGCTCTGACACTGACCAAGAAAAGGATATATATGCCATCAAGAACTCGCGAATGTGATAAGGTGTTTGATCAAGAACTCGAAGTAGGTAATTAAAACATCAATACAAATCTTCATGAAAATTGTTATGAAAATATGACGTGCCTTGTCCACCAAAGAAACGAGACGAATCGATTGAAAGTTACAGTTGTCAAGCTTACCAAGCTTGGCTTTATTTTACCAAGTTATTACATCAGCGATATATATCGGGGAAGCCTATAATAGTCGGCCGTCAGACAGATACAACACAACAACAAATGTGTTAAAAGATATTCTCCTCCTTGTTTTATTATTCTCTCTACTCATTTACATTGTTCTTAGTTATATTCAACACTTGGTCAAAGACGATGTAATTCTCTGGCCGAAGATATAAATCAATTTCCATCACCCACTTGAGTGTCCATAGAAACCTTGATCAGGTTTATAATTTCAATCGAAATTCTTTGTATAGAATTGCATGTATTTGGGTACAATTCTCGCTTGTTTATCTGTGAATTATGCAAATTTATTTGTTTATATAACTTAGTATATTTTTTATTCGTACGTTTGTTTATCAAATGTAACGTACGTGGGTTGTCAAAAAAAAAACTAAAAGTTTTTTTGTTGTTGTTTTAGAAACAATATTAACAGAACATGTGAAAATTATTGGAAAAAAAAGGGGAAAATGTATAGAGATCGGATGACTTATGTATACGTATAATATACTATTCCGTATAAAAATACTATGCTTTTAGATTTCTTTTACACGAGTTCTATAATGAAATTATGTGGTATAAATTTAAATATCTATTCATGACATATCATCTTTATTTTATCGTCTTGAAATTTTCAATGAGTAACTGTCTTATATTTGTTTGGCCACCCCTATACCGCTACGGAGGTAATTTGTCCAGACGAAGGTAACCTTGTTTTGGATATATGGTAAGTTAACAAATTGAGTGAGTTTATTTGAGTTTCATCACTTGGAAGAGATATCCGACTTAATCTATGGTTTAGAAAAAATATTTTTTTTACTCCCTCACCTTGCCATAATTAATCTATAAGACTCGATTATGTACTGAGAACATTGTTGTTATTACTAGTCTAAGACTAATCCACAAGATTTTGGTCATAATAAATTATTCACAACTTTATAGAAAAAATACCAAATATATTTTGAAGTACAAGGCTCTCAAGACTCCTAATTTTAAATTAGTATGAATACTGCAGATTAAAAGTGGTCTATGACGGTTATACTGCATATAATCTATATGCAATTTAAGTTCTCTTGGAGTTTTTTTTGAATAATTTTTCTTGGATACCCTCTTGATTTAGCACTCATATGAAAATGCCATTAATTCCACCATAAGACTTGGATGACTCACATATGATTTTGGAGAAAATGAATGTATCGAATTTTATGGAACTTAAATTGAATATAATTTCTTTAGGTCCGGCACTTATAATTGAGATAGATTATAATTAGTTCAAGACTAAATATCTTGAACCATTTTATGTGTCTCAATACTCACCTAGCACGAATACGAAAGATTATAATAAAATGAGAATTATATATATTAAGTGGTTTTAAATATTCCCCGAAGAACCTAATGTGAACGCCCTAATGTTTTGAAAGAAAATAATACGGTGAGTCTACTCTCATGAGCCCTCGAAGACTACATAGATAATAGAGATTCAATACATGAATCGAGTTTTATGAATTTGATACTATTGATTTCTCTGCATAACGAGAAGTCAATCTTTATCACAATACGAGGTAAATAGAAAAATTAATTGAATGCTCCAAAGAGCCAAATATTTATTTCAAGGAAAAATGAATTTCCTAATCATAGTTGGTATCATGATTATACATGTCTAGGCTGTTCTGCTATGAAAGATTTGATATTTAAGGCCAAGCATGTACACTTTATCTTTTTTCTGAACTCCTACTCCGGTGTATTATTTCACTCAATGATTGCCACCAACAACATTTATAAAGTGAAAATATATCTTGGTAAGTATAGTACAAAGAACTCATACCATTCTAAAAGATATGAAATGTTTTTCTTATCTAATAACAAGAAGGAAAAGTATTACAATATCGCAGCCGCAAAATCGATAGAATGCTCGGGAAGAGATAATGACGTCTAAAAATATGTATTCATGATGCACCATATTATTCTAAGTCTCATGGAATCTAAACAAGCTAAAAAAATATATGTCAAATTGTCTACCACATCAGACAATGCTCAAGGCTCCGTAAGAAAGCTAATATTTGTCAAAAGTGTAAAGAAATTTAATCAACGCTCTAGAAGAGCTAATATATTGTTTCATGAAGTAAGAAACATGTTTGCATATAAAAATACACTTTTGTCAAACCGAAGTTTGAGAATTATGAGAAATTTTATTATTTAAGTATAACCGGTGTATTCATCCCGGTTACTACGATGCGAAAGAATAATTAATTATTTAATCGAGACTCAACAAGAGTCAATATACTATTAAGTTTAAAGAATTTACGTGAGCTTCCATGAGGTAAACTCCTAGTTGATCGCTGCGGGACACGTTGAATTACTACGCACACCCCACCTGATCATCGGAAAATGTTACACTATGTAGTAACACTTGTTCGCATTATGCCAAATTATTATAAAACTCCCGATATAGTCAAGTTTCCGTGTTAAAACCACATATTTTACCCCTCCAGCTTATGTGTGCGCATCATATATTCGCAAAGACTATTTATCAAATGATGATTTTTTAAATGATTATTATACCTAAGGTAATTTATTATCTATATACTTGAAAATACGAAATCAAATTAATTTATCATGTAATTTTTTCATTAGATATATATCAATGTTTTCTAAATATCAGTGGGAGAATAAGATACAACCTAAAAAAATAGACTATCTTGAATCAAATATCCCTATATTAGATTATCCTAAAAATGAATTAAATACGAACTCAAGTTCAAGAGAAAATATGAATAAGTGGACGATATGAACTAAGTTCACTACCAAACAAATTTCCACTCAAGAAAAGCAACGGTCTTATACAATAAACACTCAAAATAGAGTGCATGTTCGAAAATCATTGTAAATGATATAGTTCCACCATTAAGATATGACATTGAAGATGGTTCAGAGAATATCACCGAGAAGAGGTACGGAATATATCATGAATAAGCTAAGCTCTAATGTCTAGAAGACATTTACATAATGAAATTCATGACTATAATGAAATCTCAGTTATCATGAACATGGTGGAACCAAAATTAAAGAATTGTCGCAATAAATATTGCATACAACAAGAGTTCTATACGGCTAAATATGAGGATCTCAAATCTATCTCCTAAGCCAGCAAATGTATATATTTATGAACGGCCAAAGAGAAAAGACGTAATCAAGAGTAAAGAAACTCATTATATGTTGAGAAATTTAGACTCAAGTCTAACGAAGATGATACTAGCGCATTCATGTCTGTACCTATGAGAATAAATGAATCTAAGATTTCTCATATAATATTTGTACTCGAAGCACCAAATGTTGTAAGGTAACACATACACCTTTTGATGTATGTATCAAAATTTTTAAATGTTTGGTAGCAATAAAATATAATCTCTTTGATTTGTGTGCATGATTTATAATATAGCATGCAACTAAATACGATACATAAAAACATGTAAGGATTTATGACGATGAAGCACATATCTATATTCTCGGAACTTAACTCGCTTGAGTTAATATGAGAAATATTTGAATATTTAGCCATCCGAAGATGGATCAAGAAGTTCGACCGGCATTATTAGACATTTATTTACATGTACTTTATTCAACATCCATGTATATGCAAGTCTATCGATAGTATATGATAACCGCTTAGCTCAATTTATATTATGTTTTATGTGGATCAGATGACATATATTGTTTACTCTATTACGTGATATGAGACATTTGAATTATTTAGTGTAAGTTGGACATGTATCTTGTACATATCTTCTTGTTGAGTAGTTAGATTTCATCTAAATATTCATGATATGTAATATTCGGGATTATAGTTTATGTAGACTCTAGAAGCAGTCTTTAAGTTGAATAAATTATGAATAAGTTAAAGACAAGAACTCCTATAAGTTCTCGGTTGTTAAACAACATGTTTAAGTAATCGTATTTGGAATCAACACTTTATAAAGGTATATACAACCAATTGGGTACGCACTGTATACCTACCCCGTAGAGTTCATAATCATGTAGACAAGATGCCTAAAATCATATTTAAATTAAATATTTTGTAAAAGATTGACAATTATGCATGTAAGTATAAATCCATATCATTCGATACATGGTACAAATGTTTAATCTCAATTAACCTAGATCTCATAAGAGATGATTTAGCATTCGTCCGAAGACAATTTAACTTGGTCTTCAAGACCAATTTTAATGTATATCTTACCACTCTATACATAATTGGATAATCATGCACATACAACGTTTCTCAGAATTATTCTATATTATATCAATAATCTAAACTGGTGATTCAATGTGGCCGAGCATGATATAGAATGACGACCCTCATTTTGAGGAGAGATACGATACGTATTCTTTTTCTTCACTAAGTTTTTTTTCTCCCACTTGGTTTTCTTTAGCTTTTAATTTGTACAATTACCCCTAAACATATCTTAAGAGAAATATAATCTTTTATTTCACTAGGTTTTTCTCACGTAGCTTTTTCTAGCTGACATTATTTAACCAAAGACGTTTCTAATGAACGATCTTATATTTATTATCAGACTTACATGTAAAGATCTATAAGTTTTATGAAACGATAATTTACGTTTATGACTTAAAAAACATTATTTTGAACTTCTGAAGAGCTTTCTAAGAGTTGTAAACTTCAAGAATTGAGATTTAAACAATGTTGATAAAGTCACATCAAGATCCAACAATTATACAACGCCCATTAATGCCAAGAGAACGTGCAAAAATAATTATTTGGTCCCAAGTACCATATATGCTGCTATTGAAGTAGTGATACATTAGGAGTAAATACCAACATCAAGGCATTGGAATGGAGTTAAATGTACGAGGGATATAATATTGTTCCAAGAGAATATATTCGCTTTATACACAATTGGATTAGTCCAAACGCATGGATGCTGCGATCATTATCAAATATCGCACCGGTGTTTGTTTAGTAACGATGTATGTCAGATTGTAACTACCCCAAAGTGCCTGGCCGCCCCGAGGTTGGGAATTGTAAATCTCACACGAGTCACCAATCACTTTGATGACCCAATTTATTTTAAAAGACACCTGTTCTGAGATAACCCACTAACACAAAATATCTGAAAAGAATAGTTTTTAAGAAAAATAATCCATCGTGGTATTTCCTAACCACACAACACCACCATATATACACAACAACCCTCGGCCAAAGTATAAATGGCAACAACATGGGCTGCATCGAAATCCCAAAATAGAAATATACACGAACTACACCCAAAACAACAGGAAGAAGATTTATGATCTATAACCACTCATTCTCACCTACGCATTTCACTCGATCACATGAACGAATCGTAATCACGATTCACAACCCGCGAACTCGCACAAATAAAATGTCATAGTTATTGTGGTGTAAAGTTCGGTGTTTAGTGAATATTTACATCAAGAGTTGACATTAACCCACACTCGATTAGTGTGTGGTAATTCTAAAAATTATTAGATTCAAGATAGATGTATGGGTATTTTAAAATGCTATACAAATGCATGGCCATCATATAAAAATCATCCTGCGTAATCATTGTCAAATGCATAATTTATAGGCTCAGTCTAATTAGACATAAATATTTCTAATAAAGGATATTCAACAAAATAGTCATGCATTTCCCAAAAACAAGAATAACAATACCCAAATAAGTCCACAACTCTATTCTATCGGGCCAACATGATAAAGACACCACCTAATTACATAACTAGACCACCCAACACTACAACCCCGCCAACAACACTAATACTATCTAACTTACAATACAACTCCAATCGACTCAAACAATCCGAGTCAAATTCAATCAACTCATATCAACTCAGACAACTCATATCAACTCATATCCGGGTTTTCTACAACTAACGCGCATATAATCAACTCAAGTGGAGAAACTATGTCTGGCCGACATAAGCTATCACCGAATCGTAACGAGGTGTTAAGCAAAAATATCGCACTTATACCGGTATAGCAAAATACCGGATAATACAACTCAACATACATCATCGCCCGCACTTATACCCAAGATAGCGCACAACAATCGGCATATAACCACACATATATCAACTCCTCAACAACTCATGTTATACTAATCCAACCAACAAGTACACTTTAAACATCAAAATGACTAAGATGTTCCGAAACCAACTCCTATCTATACACCTATTAATCCCATAAAAGAACACATACAATCCAAATACGAAATAAAGAACACATGTAGATACATATATAACATGCTCACAACTTCATCGAGTACAACACATTCACGAAAAGTAAATTAATCTACACCCGTGAGATAAATACTCACCTTGGCTAGCAACGTAATATCGCCTCACCTACTTAGCCCACGTGTCTCTTCCCACGATCCGCGCCTAATCACACATACCCAAAAATACAATTACTACTTACTACAATCATAACCCCGTTTTAGTTTTTTAACTATCCAACTTACAGCAATTATAGTTATCAACTTAACACTCTAAAGTATAATATTACTACACGCTTAACGACTAATAAACAACAAAAACTTCAACCATTTCAATTCTCCACCTCGCCATCACCCCTTACTCCAACAATAACACTCTAATCAAATTCTAATCAACCCATCGCTAATTCCCTGCTAATTAAAACCATTATACAACCTTTAATTCAAACGTCAACTACTACTCAACTTGAAATAACCTAACTCAACAATATCCCCCTACCAATCAACATCAAACATCAACTATACTCCAAAATAACTATATTAAAGTCCCATAACATCACAATACCATTTAAGGAAACCTAGGTGTCAACAAAAGTCAACTCTCAATAATCAACACATTTCAACCCCAAAAATCGATTATAATCACCTCAAATCACTTAATCCAAGCTTAGATGAAACCTCTATACCATTTAAAGTTTCAAATTTCAAAATCTTAAAAGTCAACAAAAGTCAAACTTACAAAATCTTATAAAATATCATCAAAATTTCCAACTTTCTTACCTTAATGAGTAAAAGATGATGAAAGGGAAGACGAAAATCAACTTTTAAACGTGTCTTCGAGCCACAAAGAATTTTGAAGAAATTGAAGAAAATTTTCGTGGGGAGTGGGGAGGTTATAGGAGCTCGCCCCATACGGGAGTAAGATGAATCTTTATTTTTTGGTGATGATATGTCGATATGATAGTAAGATATTTAAGAATAGCTCGAGTCCCGCTTCGGGTTTGGTTTATATCTCCACTTTTCGCTGCTTAAATCTTAATAAACTAATCCAAATGTAAAAATTTTCCGTGACATAAAATACTACTCATATAATACTAACTCGGTATATCAATTTTATTACAGTTGATGCTTATTACCGTCCCACCACCAACCGAGCATATAAATAATACAATTTAATCGCCAGCGTTAACGTGGTTATTTCAATGATGATATATGAACATTTATATCACTAATGTCATCCAAACACCCATAAATCTTGGAAATGCACGAATTTAAAGTCATGAATGTGTTTGGTTGAGGAATATGATCCAGCATCCATACTTGTGATTTATCATATAAAAGTTGGTCTCGACAATCTTTATGAGGATAATCGTACATGTATTTCACGGTTAAAGGAATGTCATATCAAAGGAGATGGAACAAAATATATTAGTCTTCTTCTCCACTCAAGATCTTTAGAAAAATGGTGAAATCGATGTTCAACAAATTCAATTTTGTGTTAATCCAGCAGATATTTTAAGTAAGTCACTCTCTACCTCACATTCGAAAGCCTATCCAAAAGATAGGATCACGCCGACTAAAGGACGCTCAATTGTTAAGTGACGTGGCCGCCAGGGAGTTAATACGCGTTGTACTCTTTTTCCTTAATCAAGATTTTGTCCCAAATGAGTTTTCCTGATAAGGTTTTAATGAGGCAACATTATAAGCGTATGTTAAGAATACTGCACTCTTTTTCCTTCACTGGATTTTTATCCCCGCACGAAGTTTTCCAAGCAGCGCTTAACGAAAGATATTCGTTGATTAGACATCCACGAGAGTATTATGGAAATATTGCGGGATGTCTCATTCACCAAAGTAGATGAATCGATTAGGTGCTATTAGGTTATTTAAGCCAGTTACTTATTTACCAAATAATTACCTTATGATATATATTGAAGCCTATAATAGGCAAGTATCAGATTGCATACAACACAACAACAAACGTAATAAAAGATATTCTCCTCCTTGTTTATTATTCTCTCTATCTATTTACATTGTTCTTAGTTATATTCATAACAAAAATTCTTTATTGCATGAATAAACTTTGAGAAGAAAGCACCCAGCACCTTTATCGATCCTCGATAAGTAGTGGCAGCATCCATTGGATCCCTTGAAAATTCAATCATCAACCTGCCACTTCGCAACGGATCCGTGAACCCATACTTCATCGAGTGCGCACCTGCACTCCTCAGTTTCAATTAATACCGCAAACCACGCCACGTAAACAACACTGCATGTGCTAACCTCATTCACGAAATATAACGCAACGCCACCGTATGTGTGTGACCTTTTAGGCTCAATAATAGCGTACCAGATAATAATATAAATAGACCATTAATATTATTATAACGACATGCATGCATCTAAGAATCCCAAGATAACCCTTTGTTATTATCGTGAGAACTCGACTAGTAATTACAATTACTATAATTGAACTTTCTATATTTATGTAATCTCATTTAACTAAATTAGTAAATAAATTGTTATAATAATTATCACAACGAACATAATAAATGAAACTAATAACTATTGATTCCAACAAATAACTCATGAATCTTTTGATATTATGCCGAAACACCCGCCCCGATAATTTAGCTTCAACCCGGCTTAGCCATCACGCTTTGTAAGCACAAGGCTCAAGCATAAAAAGATAACTAGCGAGTATACTCAGACCATATCAGAGAATTTTGACAAAATACCATGATCAACCCATGGTAATTGTCCACAGACACAAAATTATTTTTATTAAGAAAATACCACACTTGACATTGTGAAATGATCTCATTACCCACAAGACCCCATATCCCAAAATCCAACCCTTCCCTCTTCATCATTTCCCATTTTTCACTTTTCTCTCTAACTTTGGTTTTTCCAACCCTCTTCCATCTCTTTAATTTGACTTATAATTTCTAAAGTTAGTATCTTTAACATTAAATTCGTTATAATCCCATAATTTCTCCAAATGTGAACAAGATTTTAACAATCGTGGAAATTTTTGGCTATTTTCGAATTTATTTTGAAAGTTCATGCCAATTTGACTTGTTTATTTAATAGATCTATATATGGTTTATATACTTGGTGGGTGGTCTAATTTGTTTTTTTGAGGATAAATATGTGTTTCATGTTTGTTTTTTATTGTTTTTGTACGGTTTATCATGAATTATAATTTTGATGTTATTTTTCAATAGAATGTTGGATCTTGTTAATTTTAACTGAACAATCGGACCAAATATTATTGTATTACAAATTTTCTTTCAAATATGATTTTTTTTAAAAATATTTTAAAGCTTTTTTTCTATGAAATTTTATTATTTGTTCAGAGTTTTCTTGTGAATATCTCAAAAAATATTGTGGTATATGATATAATACATTATAAGACATCATAATCAATTATGATATGATATAATGCATTATAATTCATTATATTGTATAATCATCTATGAAAAAACTTTAAAAATATGGATCAAGCATAACACAGTTATTCAAGAATTATCATTGTTTGATTTAATTTTAATGAAGTTTTAGTATGATTTCCATAGCCCATATGGTATATTTGAGAACTTATGTAACTTTATAAAAATATTATGATATGTCCTCGTCAATTCTCAGGTTATTTAATTCGTGTTATAGTGAAATTAGTTTTATATTTTTGGTATGGTTATACGATCTCATACACATTGTATTATATATTATAATATAATATAATTCAATTGAATATGTTATATTATATCGCAATACCATATACTAAATTATAATATGTTGTAAAGTATCACAAATATGTTATAATAAATTATAATATACTAATTCATTATTATTCATTAGTAACTTCAAATTGTTATTTTATGTAAAATTTGTGAGGACACATTATTTTAATTTATATTTCATTCCAAGCAAGCAGATTTATTATTTTTAATGACTTCCAAATTCAGCAATAATTTATTTCGCGAGGCTCATAACAACGACAAATGAATAACGTAGATATCAAAGTGCATCAACTTACAAGCACGGAACACGTGATCAAGCTCAAGTCACGAATAGAAAAATAACATTTCAAAGTTATTAAATTTTGAAATTTTGGGGATTTATATTCATGTTTTGTTTATTTTCATTTAGTAGAAACAATATATCGGAATCTATATATGAAACAAAACAATGTGAATTTCATATTCAATGTCAATACTATATTATACTTTATAAATATAGTAAATTACATCTGTTAATTTGACCTATATATTATTCCACATAGTTCAAGACATCTTTTATTTAGTATTAGTTAGTCTTCCAAATGTTTATCATTTCCTTCAATATAGTTTATAATCAGAGCATGTAGTAATTGCATGTGTAGTCTCACCATCTCTTATAAAAAAACAATACAAATAAGTTGATATAGATTTATAATATATGTTAACGTGTTATATTATATTATATTATACTAGATTATGTTATAATATAATAAATTATAATATATTGTAACCGAAAAGAATATATTATAACGTATATGGTGTTAGAAGATGAGTTTAGTGAGAGAAGTGTACGTTTTTTATTTTATGTTATAGAGACAGAGAGGAAAATATGAGGAATGCAAGAAAAATTCAAGAGATGAAATGTTATTAACGACAGTGTGATAATACTATTTTACGCTAAAATGCAAGGCTTTCAAATAAAAGATTGTATCAATTTAGGTAAATACGCGAAATGACCTACGAGAGCCACAATTCTTTTTCAACCATATTATCATGTATTATTCAACCCTTTTCTTTGTAATGGTCAAATTCCAACACTATTAATTTCAGCATCAAAATATTTCTATGAGAATTTATTGCTACCGTTAGCTCATGTATTATTCTTGTATTAAGGCACTGTTGTCCATATTTATTCAAAAAGTACTGGACCCCATTCAAGTAGGACTAAGTTAATAATTAAATCAGTATATAAAATCAATGAAATGACTATTTTGACCCTAAATGAAACTTCCTTAAACACTACACAAGTATGATAATAGAGATAATTAAAATAGTCATTTCAAATTTTGATTTACTGTTTGAGATGTGCTTATAGCTCCAATGACCCCTGAGTTTTTGAAGAACTATTTTGAAGAACTATATAACACACTGTTGTTATGCTCCTTTAGCTCAAGGAATAGGGAGGTTTTAAAAGGAGTCTTTCATCAGGACTTTTGAAGAACTATAACACACTGTTGTTATGTGTTTATTGATTTGTAAAAGTGGGAAATCGGCTACATTAATCCATCCTCAGATCCTTGCCCCGAAATATTATGGTAAATTAATCAGGATGCTGCTTCAATTGACCACAATTGACAGGACTTAGAGTTTTCCCTTTTCGCCTCCTTATGAGAGCCTGACCCATACCGCATTTAAGCAGACTTATGTTGCTTGTGAATAGCATTTTAATTCTTTTACTACTGAAGCATGTATCGCAAGTTTATTGATTCATGTATTCATTGGTTGTCATGATTTTATTAATTAGTGCTAAAATTCTCAGGATTTTTTTCTTGTGGTCTAGATAACACATAATGGGTTTAAAACAGTCCTATTGGACACATCAATTAAAACTTTAAAACTTAAGATAATGATGGAATGATCAAAATTGTACAATAAGCACAAGGAGTTATTGTACCTAATGAGAAAAAAAAGATTTGCGATATTTGAATAACATACATATTATCTTATGGAAGAAAAAAAAAGAGATATATAGTTTTTCTATGAAAGCCTAAAGAAATTGCGCGTTTCATTATTAGATAAACGTTTGATCAAGAATAACCTATTTAATCAGTTAATTGTTATTGAAACAGTTGTGCAAAGTATAAAAATAAAGTATCGATATATTACAAAGTTGACATAAAAAAATGCAGATAAATAATTGATGGATGAGTATGGAGGATTACCAACTAATTTCCACCTCTCTCGGTAACTTAAATGTGTAAGATTTTAATTAGATTTGTCATTCAAGTTGTTTCTATGGTTTAGAAGGTTATTAATTTATCCGCAAAGATCAAGCGTTTTATGGAAAGAGGGTGTCATGACCGTAGCGAAGCATGAAGTTCGATTCCTTACCAATACTTTGGCCGGCTCTGGCCACACTCCAGACAGATGCCATTAATTCGACGCTGGGTATTTCAGACTATTATACCAGCCCGAAGTCTACCAAGGAAGAATCGATCAGTAGTGGATGCGTATCCCGTTGCAAAAGAAGGTTATTAATTTTGGATAACGTTTGTAGAGAGTAATTGTAAAATCAGTTTTCCTACAATAAGGCCGTTTGACTAAGTTTATTTTATTTACTTATAAGTGACCAACTTAATTGACAATGTAATTTATAAGTATTGCCATTTATGTTCGTCAAATTTTATTTTTACTTAAGCCGGCTAAACATAGTTTATGTTGAGAATTTTTTCGACATGTTTCCGATAATAATAAATTATAAAATGACCGAGAAATTTTTTGAGTTATAGCATGGGTAAAATGACTTATAAAGATATCTCATTTATACATAATTTTTTTAACTTTTATGATACAAATAAATAGTAATTTAATATTTAAAAAAAATAAAAAATAATTATAACCAAAAAATGGATTTTATGACTAAATCAACTTATAAGTTAAATATATATAATGAAGGGTAAAATGACTTACAATGAAGGATAAATGAGGTATAAAGTTAAATATTTGATTGATAATGAAGTAAATTATCAAGTCAAACTAAAAAATAAGTTGGTGTAAAAAGAGTTGAGAAAAAAGAGTTAGGATTTGCTACTTTTAAAAAAATGACTTTTTCAACTTCTAAGTTACTTTCAACTTATTAGTTACTCCCTCCAATCCATTTCAATTAACAATATCACATATCGAGCAAATATTTGATCTTCACTTACTCTTTAATTATATTATTAAAAAAATTAATATTATGAAAGTATTTTACTCTGAGTAAAAGAAGAATCCAATTATATAAATTTTATATTTTTTAGAATAATGAATAATTAATAAATAATTATCAAAATTCAATTTCAAAAAAGTTAAACGACAATTAAACTGGAAACATGTCATTTTTTGCCAAATCAACTTATAAGTTAATTTTGACCAAAAATAAGTTTAGCCAAACACACTTAATGTGTTCTAAGGGCACATGTTAAGAATTTAATTTGAAAATAAAACAATAACATTTGAAAATATACAAGGAAAGATATTTCATAAATATCTCCATATCAAGTTTCAAAGGTAAATCTTCTATCAAATAATTTCTTTTGATTAACACATTAACATGTGCCCTTAGATCACATTGTAGAAAAACCGAATAAAGAGAAAAATTGTCTTAAATTATAATCTTATTAGGATAAATGGGTCATACTTGTTTTAAACTGAAGAAAGAGAAAAATAATTTGAAGATATTGATTCATTTTTTAATATTTAATGAATATTATTTTTTAAAATTACCATTTTTCATAACTTTTCATTATATACAAATCATTATCCACTTTGTCTATTTGATTTAAAAAATTAAAAATCATTTTTTATTAGTAAAATTTGAATATTTATAAAGTTTATTTAATTATGTGAAATTTATGTGGGACAAATAACATAACACCATTGTCCTCATATCACTCCTAAATCTATTCCCCAATTTCCTCCATGTTATTATTTTCCTATAGGCAATTCAATACTAAGTGGGATCCATGCTTAAAATTTGAATATTTATAAAGTTTATTTAATTAAAATGACTTTGTATTTTTCATTAATATTTTTTATTTTTCACTAATTATCCAAATTAATTTTGTTTTCACTAATATTTTTTTCTTCTTTAAGATTTATAATTAGAACATGAATTTGGATAATGATGTTATCGATATGGGTGTCGGGTAAAAAATTAGACCAGAAAGAATCGAAACTTATTATCGGTTCGGTCCGATTCGATCATCAGGTAAAAAATTGGATCGGGACCGGACTGATAGCTTACCGGGTGAATACTCGGTCCCAGTTTTTGGGTCCGATTTCGGGTGGGTCTCAGACTCTCAGGTATTAAAATATTTGGTATTTCGGTCCAAATTTTGGGTATTTATGTCCAAAATTAGGGTATTTTTTGTTATATACCAAAACTTCCGAGTATTTATCGGGTTATCGATCCAATTCTATTTTGGTATCGGATCAAAAATTATGCCCAAGAGTGGATCCATAACCTTACGGGTGAGTATGAGTCCGGTTTTTTTTATGCCGGATAGCGGGTGATTTTTGGTTTTCTCGGTCCAACACTACATTTGGATACCAAAAACTGTGATATAGAGTTATGCGGAAGATAACGTGAAAATTTGATGGGAGAGAAGAAGAATAATTTGTTATGATAGAAGAGAGGGGTTAAATATTATGGATCGCCGGAGATATATGTATGGATGGTTACTAAATCAGGTAAGTAAATCAATGATTTGACTGTTAAAATGATTGAGAAATGGTTACAAATATCTGTCAGCTGTAACATAAAGAAACCACAATGACGTACTACAGTACTTCTATATATGGAGTACTTCCAACATAAGAAAAAAACCTTAAATTAAAATTCCCTAAAGTACAATAATTCTTTTAACTAAAAATCTGTTTACTACCCCAATAAAATAATTACCAAATTTACGTAGATATTTTTGTTATTTATATATTATACCTAAATTTGGACATGGTTTTTGGGACTTGGTTCATTTGCTGAGGCAGTTGATTGCCTGATTTTTCTTGGAAATTCGTTTCTGTTGTATATATTTCAGCAAATTGGAAGTTGTGGCATTTTCCTTTTCTGTTGCAGGAGTGTTTCTTTTGGCAGTTTTAAGGTTTTTGGTTTCTGAATCTGAAAGGTCAGCTCCCAATTATTTGTAAAATGTAAATTGCGAGATGTGTTTCAACTAAGTTCTTCATAAACAACCGTATGAGAGGTTGCTCTAAGCGGAGTTGAACCTACATCGTAGAGGAAAGCTACAGATGCCAAGCTACAGATGCCCCTTCCCTACTAGGTACAATTTGTAGGTCTACAACTACCATGTGTGGTTTGCTTAACTCAGTGTTCATTGAGCTTTCTATAAATGGGTTTTTATGTTTAGGTGAAATAAATTGCAAAGTCTTGTTTTATGAACTCTTTTCTGGTTTACTAATATTGGGTTCTTTCTATTTTTATCAACTTGTTTTGTTTTATGAGAGAAATTGCGAAGTTTTGTTTTATGAACTATTTTCTTGTTTACTGATATTGGGTTCTTTCTAGTTTTATGAACTTGTTTTGTTTTATGAGAGAAATTGTGAAGTTTTGTTTTATGAACTATTTTCTTATTTACTAATATTGGGTTCTTTCTAGTTTTATGAATTTGTTTTATTTTATGTAAAAAAATTGCGAAGTTTTGTTTTTTCCAGCTCTTTTTTGGTTTACTAATGTTGGGTTCTTTCTAGTTTATGTTGTTTCCTTAAATGAGAGAAATTGTGAAGTTATGTTTTTTTCCAGCTCTTTTATGTTTCACTGATATTTTGTTCTTTCTTGTTCCATGAATTTGTTTGGTTTTATGAGAAATAATTCTCAAGTTCTGTTTTTCCTGCTCTTTTCTAGTTGACTGCTTTTGTTTTCTTACTAGTTTTATGAATTTGTTTTCTTTTATGAGAAAAAATTGCAAAGTTCTGTTTTCTTCCAAATCTTTTCTGGTTGAGTCATATAGGGTTCTTTCTAGCTCTATTAATTTGCTATTTTGTGTGAAAAATTGCAATTTTTTTTCCAGCTCTTTTCTTGTGCTCTGATATTGGTTCTTTCTTGTTCTATTATTTTGTTATCTTTTATTTGTAAAAATTGCCCAAAGTTTTGTTTTTTTTAATCTCTTTTCTGTTTCACTTTTTTTTAGTTCATTCTAGTTTCATTAATTTGTTTTCCTTAATTATGTTTCTCTTAATAGCTTGCCTATTTGGAGTGTTTGATGTGACAGTATTGTGTACTTGGTGTAAGAGTTGCGGAAGATTTTAGAGATGTTTATATAATAAAGGTTATGTAGCTGGTTTGGGATACAGGAAGTTGAAATTTGCAGTTTTTTCCAAAATGGAATACCCTTTTCATTCTAAAGCAAAGGGTATGGGATTATGGAGTTCTCCAAGGTCTCAAATGGATGATGGGGCTGCAAGGTGTTCGAATGTCGATGATTTAAGCTTCAATGTTGTTGATTTAATGAATTTTGATATGTTTAGCGGATGGTGCAGTAGTCCTACTATGACAGATCAGATGTTTGCGAATCCATTATCTCCCTCACAGTCGGTTTCGGGCTATATTGGTGGAGGCTTTGATGGTCTAACTTTTTCAGAGAGAAGTGCTTCTTCCTTTCTCTTGGCTTCTGATGGAGATGCTGCGGGAACTTCTCCTGATGAAGGAGGGGAAGAAAGACTTACTACTCTCCAGCGGACTGGTTTATGTTCTGATGCTGAAGTGACTGCAAAGAGAAGTAACGATTTATCGTCTCAGCAAGTCATTGATGCTGCTCCCTGTTATTTAATTCCAAGGCAACCTCCACTGGTGCTTGCTGAGAAAATGCTCAGGGCTTTATCGGTGTTTAAAGAGTCTTCTGATGGGGGTATTTTAGCCCAGCTTTGGGTTCCGATTAAGTGTGGTGATCAATACGTGTTAAGCACCTGTGAACAGCCTTATTTACTTGACCAGGCACTATCTGGTTTTCGTGAAGTATCAAGGCAATTTAGGTTTTCAACCGAAGTGAATGAAGGCTCTGTTCTAGGGCTTCCAGGCCGAGTTTTTAACTCAAGAGTTCCTGAGTGGACCTCAAATGTGTTATTTTACAATGAACCTGAGTATTTGCGAATCAAACATGCTGTTGACCATCAAGTCCGAGGTTCTATTGCCTTTCCACTTTTCGAGAATGATCTTCCTGATGCTTCATGTTGTGCAGTCTTGGAACTTATTACTCTCAAAGAGAAACCCAATTTTGATGCAGAGATGGAAAATATTTGTGGTGCTCTGCAGGTTTGTATTACTCATAATTATTTTCTGTAGCTGTAGCACATAAGATTTATTAGGAGTGATATGAGGAGTAGAAACAATTCGTTTTGCATTAGGATACACTATGCTATGTTCAGTTTATCGGTGTTGAGGAATATAAAGAACCTAAAGTAGAATAAGACAAATGATATCAAATAATCAATAACTAGTGTTTTATGAACCCACTGAACTGACTCTGACACTGTCCTTTATATTTGAGGGATAAAACATACTCATAAATTTTCTGTGTATCTTTTAATTCCAATCCGGAATTATCAGAATCCTGGTGTCGAAATATTTTTTATGGGCTTGAATGAGGGGATAATTTCTTTAATTTGCCTGAGGGAAGTCACATCTCCTTTCCTTTTCTATTAAATAGAATTTGTAATGGTCCATGATGAGTGGATAAAGATTTTCGAATATTACAGTACACTAGACACTAGCAAATTTTCGCGACCTCAAAGGTAGGACTTGAGATGAGTCCATTACTTTATTTGTTTCCATTATTCATAGTTCCTTTATCTATTTTTATTTGTTAGGATTATATATATAACTGTGGTTGATACTTTAGTTCTTGTACTCATTGCCCTTAATTTTCTGGATTATTGTTGATTAAATATTTTTATTTTATCGAATTTTTTCAGAAATTCTTTCAGAAAGTTCAACTAGTGTGTGAAATTATTTCAGAAATTGAACTTTCCTGTGCATCACTGTATTAGAAAGTTGAATAATCGACATCATTTAGTTGATGGATACAATTATATGGTTTTTGTGAGCTGTGTAGTTATTATTTTGGTTAATTACTTATAAAAATCTGAATCAGCTATGTTTGTTGCCTTGTTGGATGCAAAATTTGCTGAATGTTGAGAAGATATCTCTGTAATATTGTTTGATTGTTGATGATTTTGTTTCAAAAGACATTTAACTAATGGTAGAAAATGGAAAATAAGTAAGAATCAATTTTGAGATTGCCAAAAAACGAAAATAACCCTTAGAAAATGGGATGGAGGGAGTATTTCTTAAGTTTCTAACTGATGGTAGTACTTATTAACTTAGCCTTTCTAGAATTCTAGGAATGTCAATATCTTGTGGATATGAGAACTTGGAGGATGTCTTACTTTTTCTTCTTCTCTTTGGCCTTTGTGGCTCTTGAATCAAAAAAGAGTTCCATAGATTATAATTGCATGTTGACCCAGCCAACAATTGCCCCCAAGTATATATGAGAAAAAAGACATACTATTAGTGGTGTGTGGTTATAGTAGTCAGAACTATTCCTTAGTTATGTGAGCTTTGTTAATAGAAGAACATGATGTTGCAAACCACCATAGTACTGCTCGAGTGCCATGGCCGGCTTCAGATTTAAGGAATTACCAAAAACATGTGATGTATCACTACTTTATTCTCTGTGGGAAGGTGTGGGTCATTAGAAAGAGAGGAAGTTGTCGCTATGTCCTTCTACCTTATGAGTCAACCCATCCTATGAGTTTGACATGATGGGGTACATAGATGATCAAATACTACTTCCTTCTTAGTGGACATCCTGCTTGAAAATGGAAGTATGTTAATGTCTCAATATGTATACTCCATAATTTGGTTTTTTTTTACACTGCAGAAATCTATTTTATTCTCCTTTACAGATCTTAGTATTGGGGATATGATAGTATATTTTTTTGGAGGATTTTAGCTTCATCTAACTGATATTCTATTACTTGCACTTTATGAGTAGCTGTATGTTAATTCTTGTTTGGGGCAAATGCAGGCTGTGAATTTAAGGAGCGGCTCACCTCCAAGACTTTATACGCAGGTTCAGATTCCTACTTACTGGTTATATCATTATTGATTACAGTATAGAAACTACATTCATGTAGGCATAGTGGCACATCTATTACATTTGCTTTTGTAGTTTCTGTCTAATCTTTAACACATCTATTCAATTGCAGTGTTTGTCAAATAACCAAAAAGCAGTCTTAGCAGAAATCACAGATGTTCTACGAGCTGTCTGCCATGCACATAGACTGCCTGTTGCCCTGACTTGGATTCCCTGTACATTCACTGAGGGAGGTGGAGTACAAGTCAGAGGCTGTACTGCTGATTCAGGCGAGAAAAGTATGCTGTGCGTTGAGGGCACTGCTTGTTATGTGAATGATAAAGAGATGCAGGGTTTTGTACAGGCCTGTATGGAACATTATCTTGACGAAGGGAAAGGTATCGTTGGCAAAGCTCTTCAGTCCAATCACCCATTTTTTGTTCCTGATGTCAAGGAATATCATGTAATTGAGTATCCACTTGTCCATCATGCACGCAAATATTGCTTAAATGCCGCTGTTGCGATTAGGCTGAGAAGTTCATATACTGGAAATGATGACTATATATTGGAGTTCTTCCTTCCGGACAACGTGAAAGAAAGTACAGAGCAGCAGCTTTTATTGAATAATCTCTCAAGTACCATGCAAAGGATCTGTAAAAGTTTGAGGACAGTTTCAGAGTCTGAATTGAGTGGGCAGAAAGGTTCTGGATTCGATCTACAGATGGAAAAGTTCAGAGATTCCCCACCAATTACATGAATTTAATCTTACAAAAGAAAATTTTAGTTAGAAGGAGTGCCCCTCGAACTCATCTAATTCAAACAGCAATAGATAATACTGTAATTCTCATGTTAAGGTATATGATGTGGTTAAATCTTTGATGTTGGGCAGCCATCATTTCAAGCAAGTACACTAAATCTGTAATATTCTAGACCTTCTCTGTTTCATTTTTACCTCAGACAAGGCAAACAAACTCGTTCATGATCCTCATTTGTTGGATATGTCAGATTTATTTCCTCACAGTTAAATTTTTTCCGCTGTATACCAAAAAAAGTTTGCAAAGAGGCCTCCCTGCATATTATCCTCGCTTGAAATACTGGAAAACTTCAAACTGCAATGAGATTTTCAATCAGTGTAATGAAATAGATGACCGTCTTCATATGATAGTTAAGACTATGAGTAGGAGAAATTTGTTTAGGAGCCAAGTTAACTGTTATAGTTGCAAGGAAGTGGTTCATCTATTTGTGTTTAAACTATCTGAATGTCATTCTTTTTCCTTTAAAATTTGGCCTTTGGATCAAGGAGACCATTGGATCGAAAACGCAGCACAGCAGAAAAACATGTAAGCTTGGGTGTGCTTCAGCAGTACTTTTCTGGGAGTCTTAAAGATGCGGCAAAAAGTATTGGTGGTGAGGATCGTATTCATTGATCACTTTTAACAAAGTCATATTTTAGTAACAAATTTTACCAACTTCCTTCTTGATGCTTCAACTTGTCTCCTTCAATCTGATTTCTTGGTTATAAAGTTGAACTGTCGTGGATCGTATGATTTCTTTATTATGGATTCGGTCCCATATCACTGCCCTTCGAAACTGAAGCAACTTTGTTTTAGCTTGCCCCTCCATTAATAGAATAATATCAGTCATGGTGTAAAGTGTATCTGATATGAAAATACTTGATAATTAAGAAAAGTTACCGATTTTCTCACCCACTTGTAATACCACTCTTGTAGTGTAAAAATGGTTCCAAAATAACAAATAGATGGAGTGTCAACATCAAGAATTGAAGTGGGAAAATCATTAGCCTAAATTGAACTGATATTTGATAGTTCTTGAAGTCATTTTGCGGAGAGTGCACTCATAGTTAGCTAAATACTTTCTGTAGGAATCTTTGTTTCATTAACAATGTGATATATGCTATAATTTCAAGTAAATTAGCAACAAAATTATTTGTTTAAAGGCAGTATGTCCAACTATGATATGCCGCAGCAGTGAATCCTCGGTGCCTTCAAAGATAAATAAAGCAAATAGACTGTTATTCCCGCCCAAGTGGGTTGAGGATTGAAGTTTAACTCCAACCAATGGGTCTGTGGCAAAGCTAGCTCAAGCGAAAGATCCTTATAGCCTGTCACAGGCAGAGATGGGTCCTCAATATCTCTAATCCTTCAGCTCATAATGTTGTTTTAACACCTTCAGCCTCTAGCAGCGATGAGGATGCAATAGTAAAAAAGGAAGAGAAGTACTTTATGGAAATGGAACAAAGAGGGAGAATTAGTGTTAATAAATTAAGTCCAGCACTATCAGGAAGGAGATGCACACAAGCTTGATTGAATCCTGATCTTCGCTTCCAGCCAGTCTAGACACTACTTGGGGCCCTTAGAAACATCTTTAAATCCTTTTTATCTCTCAAGGATGATGAAGTTCAGTTTTTAGATTAAAAAGTGCTACCGCTATGTTTATGGACTCATTCGATTTCTCAAGGCCTTCCATCATGTTAAGTTGGTGATAGAATTAGCAATAGGACGGGAGATAATATTGTTACGGCGAGTGATGATCGAATCAGTGAACATAACCGGCCAACCACTTCAGGCATGACAGATTCCTCAAATGGATCAGAGTCAATGATGAATGGCAGTTCGTCAAGCTCAAAAAGTTTAGATTATCAAAAACATTTGAAAACCGGTTCACACTATGGGGATAATAAGTCGAAGCTTATTGTCAAGGTTTCCTATAAGGAAGATACAATCCGTTTTAAGTTTGATCCTTCTGCTGGGTGTTGTCAGTTATACGAGGAAGTTGCTCAAAGGTTCGAATTGCGTATCAAACGCTCCAACTCGGGCATTTAGATTTACCAATGTGAATGGGTAATGTTAGTAAGTGATGCAGATTTACAGGAGCAAGTCTCAGAAATATTGACTAAGCCTGGCTGGAAACTATTGACCATAATGTTACATCTCTGTGAGCAATTTATGTAGAGTATTAATCTGTAGGGAAAGTTTCAAATTTTTTTTTTTTCATTCAGTACTAGATGTAAGTTGTATCACCTATAGTTGTTAATCATCAGTTTACATGTATTATTAGTTTTCATGTTAGATGGTGTATCATCACTTTACATGTATCATTAGTTTTAATGTTAGATGTTGTTTGTGTTTAGGGCTAGATGGTCATGTTGGAAGTAGGGTAACCCTTTTTAGAGTTTGTGGAAACATTTAAAAGTTGGAAGTGGGTATGAAGAAGAGGCAGTCTGTAAATGTATTATGGTTATAAATTAAAATTTCTAAGATTTGGCGAAACATTAGAAATGTTTTATTTTTACCACAGAAAAATTAAAATATTAATGTAATTTCGAAATTAGAGATAAATATTGTGATATATAGTGTCATTTTGATTTTAAATATATTAAAATTTGTTTTAATCGTATTTCCATGATAAAGTTTCTTTATATCACATTCAAAAAATTTTTATTAGAGAAAATTACAAATGTTCATTAATACTAATTACTTTTTGATATGTTTTCAACTAATACTAATTATGAAAATATTTTATCTAAAGTCCATATTTTATTAAAATTTTATTTCAAACATTTTAAATTACGAAACATTGATTTCAAAATATTTTCTTTTATTTTTAATTTAAAAGATTGAATTATATTTGTTATAATATCTATGTTTATAAGCAAATATTTTCTTTTTAGAATAACAAGTGAGTTTTTACATTGTTTCCTAAATGTATATATAATGCTTTAAATATTTATGTTTTTCTTAATATTTCAAACTATATTTAAAAAATGGAAATTTTAAAACGATATTAACTTTGTTTTGCACTTTTTGGAAACAAAGTTGCTCATCACAGTTTAATTTAAGAGGTAAATGATATTAGGTGTACCGAGTTTTATCTTAAATGTTAATTATGTTAATTATTACTTTATGGTCAAATATTTTATTAAGTATTATATCCTTCCATATAAATAAGTTAACATTTAATTATTTTATTTAACAAAAAGTAATCGGAATTAAATTACTCTCCCCTCGCCCAAGTTAATTGAGATGGTTTAATTTTGCTTACTTTGAAGAAACTAAGAGATAATAAGTGATTTACAATCGATTATCAAATATTCGATATATTTTTATATTTAATTCGAAATTATTCTAAAAACTGTGTAAAATTACATCATGGAATTTTTTTCTAATTAATATTTTTATTTTTGAATGGATAATTTGATTTAAGAATCCTCTTAAATATAATATAAAAATTACAATAAATTAATATTTATGTTCAGAAAGATACTATACCAAACCGGTAGGTATCGTCCATGTATATACAAATATTACTTTACTAATTGACGCCATCCGATATCAATTAATCGATCATCAAGCGATAAGATAAATTAATTTTTTTTTTTTTTGTGGGTATAGTTAAATCAGATGACTTAAAAAAAGTATAATTTAATTTTTTGTGGATCAAAATATATAATATTCATATCTACAGGAAATTAAATAACAACAACAATAATAATAATAATAATAATAATAATAATAATAATAATAATAATTCTATTACTACAAAGGATATTATGAAGTTGAAGTTTATTATTGTTGGGTCGTGATTTCCACTCAATAATAATAATAATAATAATAATAACAATAGTTCTACATATACTATACAATGAATAATAATACAATAAAAGATACGATTATTTAACTAATACTCTATTCCAATAATTTACATAAAACATAATATTATTTAACTAAAACCTAGCTCACTATTAAATATTAAAACGCATATACGTATTTAAACCATAATACGAAACGAATAATAAATTAATAATATATGTATATATACATATTTCCTTGTATTATGGTATAAAAATTAACCTTATTTATTAAATCTTGTATTAATGAAACATGACTGAAATTATTTTTACTTATATAGGAAAATCATTGAAATAAAATTAAACATGAGAAACCTTACGTGAAAAAGAATCGCTCCTCACTTCTAATCGCATCATGGATTAAGGTTCATATTATAAACAATACCTGTGAGTAATTCAGATAATATAGTCACAACTCATGATACTCAAGTAGCTATTTCATACGCTGCAAAGATAAAAGATGATGAATAGTTAATAATACTTAATCTCAAATTGTAACTCGCTTAGCTTATCAATCAGTTATTTTAATTAAAATTAAAAAGATAATATTTTTGTCTAACTTTTAGATTTTTAGAAAGAATGGTAATTTGGTAATTAATAATATGAAAAGGAAAGAAACGACAAAAACACAACCTTTATTCGGACTTTGTATACGCTTAGTGATTTAGCTCAATTTATGATATCTCGTTTCTGCATTGACTTCATTTAACCATTACCAAATAACAGTATATGGTAGATATAATAAATTTTTTAAATAAAATTGGCTAAAGTTAACATTCGTAATAGAAATTAGTCTCAACTATATATTAAATTGATAGTCATAACTAATAAAGAATGTCAATAATAATATAAACGGAACTATCTATTTAAAGATATATAATAAAATTCTCAAAGTATTAAGTTATCAAATAATGTTTTGATTATATAAATATAGTTTTAGCATATACTATATTTATTAAGTTTTTGTAGTGCATGAGAGTATAAAGGTAATTGAACAAATTAAAATTGATTTACAGATCCAAGATGTTAACATAAAAAACTCTCGATCTCAATTAACTTTATGGTCTAACAAAACTCTCTCCATGGGGTTTTCTAACTAATACTCAACTCATTTTTTACGTAAAAAATTTAATCAATTCACTTGAAATACAAAACCAGTCGGGCTATAATTTTTTCCGTTTAAATGTAGGATTAATTGCATTATGTAAAAATAATTGTAGTGTCAGGATGGCGTAGGAGAGTAGTTGCTTCCTCTAATTTTTTGAAAAATATAATTTTATTAAATTTTTTTTTTTGAAAAATTATAGTAATTCTTTAAAATATTATGTTGTTCACACTTCCTAAAAAAGCATTTTGATGTATTAAAAAAAACTATATTTTTTCTTATAAGTATTGTATCAAGTAATCCATCCTTTTATATAAAAATTTTGATTCCGCCACATTTTGATTCAATGCATCATACAAAAAAAAATCACCAAAATTTATAATGATATGACTCCTTTGATGTTTTAGAGCATCCACATGAGAGTTCTTATTTTGAATGGACAAAAAATTATAGTAACTTTGTTCAAACAAGATCAGATTTCTTATTTTATTTCTCGTATTATAACAAAATACATAAACATACAAAAATTACAACCAACATTATATTATATTGAATAAACACAAAATTATAACTTAATTTACATCCTTAATTATTAAAAATGTTAAAATGAAAATAATTTATATATTCTAAATTATTATAAACAATTTAACAAATCGGTAACATATTTAAGGTAGTTGTAAACTCATTTCAGTCGTTAAAAGAAATCTTTAGTCGCCCTGACACTGCTACATATCAATCATCCTCCGTGATAAATGTAATCCGCTAGAATAAATTAAAAACCATAAATGTCAATAGGATTTCATTGCAGGTGGCCTCTATTACAATTGACTCTCTTAAACCAGCCTTAGTAGAAATAGTCAGTCCCTTTGGTTTGGTCCGGTCTCAGGAAAACCGCCCTCTTGGGGAACCACCGAAGCAAGCTGGTGGTAACAACTGGAGGTCTCATGAAGCCTGGGAGCCCGATCCCAATAGTACCGAAAAGCGCATCAAGGGTGCGATCAAGTTAGACACTTCACGATCAAGAAAAAGTTTTTTGTATTTTAAAGTTGAATGAGTATAGTAAATTGCGCTTAAAAAGAATAAATGCATTTTATATTGAAAGTGAGTTATTTATAGGCAACATGTAGCCATGGTACCACAACTTCTTCCCTTGATTTCCGTGATGCCACTCCTGTCAACATTGCAGCCCTTGCCTCAGTCAGGCATTATCCCCTGGAGCCTAATTTCTCGGCTTTGGCCGAAAACCGTATATATATTTGGCCTCCAACGCAGGTTTATCGTGCACGATGTTGGCAAATACATTCTGGCGGACGGTAATCGCCATCTTCGACAATATCGCCAAGAAGAGAATCGGCATATTTGAGACGCTTTTGACAAAGAGTCGTCCGTTGGATTCAGAGCTTAACAAAGCTTCATACCTCTTCCCCTCATGGTCGTGTTCTTTTTCTCATTAAACTGCTGGAAACTTCAACAGAATTGATTCCCTTTATTAAAGCTCATGCTATGTACAATTGTGTATAAATTCATTTTACTGCCGAAGTTAAACGAGATTACTGCAATTAGTGTTCACCTTAGTAATTGTATTAATAGTGCGGGTTCTCGTGATAATTTACGTGTTATGGCATGTATCAAGCATCTTACCTATTATCTATAATAATAGTAATTCCAAGTCAATTATTATTATTATTATACAACTTACTAGTATTATCTCAATTAGAAGCTGTCACACACATACAATGATATTCGAATAATATTTCATGAATGAAATTAAACGAGACTTGTATATTGGTGAAATGGTTCTCTCAATATTTATATATTTTGTCAGAAATATATGTTTATGAACATCAATTGGTTAAACTTGCAAGTTTAATCAATTAAGCAATTGAAATTGATGAATAAGTTATCTGATAGTGACTTCTCAGTATTTTGAATTGACTTGTTAAGTTAATTAAAATAGAACAATCACTAGTAACCTTGTAATATTTAATTAGAAGCTCATAACGGTCTAATTAAGTTAACGAAGTTAAACCGATTTTTAATCTAGTGGAATTTGGGACTCGTATTTGGGATTAGGTTTTTTTATCATAAGAATATAAAACTCCATCTCCTCCTAAGAAAAACCACCTCTCCATAGAATTGGAAGAGTTTTCTCTTCCAATTTTCATTTCATTCAAACTCTAGTGTGCTTCAAGTACACGGCCTCGCTTTCCTCTTGCTGCGGAAATCTAGAGACATCATTTCGGTGTCAACAAGCTTTGGAGAGGATTTTGAAGGGGCTTTCACGCGGTGTGGTTGATTGTAGAGGATTTGGGTTCGCTTCAAGCCTGCTGCAATGTAAGAATTCTTGTATTCATACATTTTATATTTTTGTGTTTAGATTAATATATACATTAATTTGAGGATCTCGGGATGGAAGTGAATTAGTGGCTTATCATGAATAAATTTCATACTTAATTCTAACAATGGCCTTCGTAGAGCCTACCTTCCAAGTTTGATGTATTTTATCTAGTTTGATTGTGTGTATATATAGTTAGTTAATTGGATTATTTCAAGATTTATATATTCAATCATTTAATACATGTAATATGAAAGAAATCAACCCATTTTATATATATTTCATACGTGGCCGAATCATCATTTTAATGTATTGATTAGATGATTTGATACTTATTTAATTGTCTCATTTGAATTGAAAGGGATTAAAATTGATTAATTTTTTTTATTTTTAATTTCAGGTGTAATTATTTTCGATTTTACAGTAGAGTTAGAAATTTCAAAAAAATTACGACATTAAATCAGGTGTTTATCAACCTTTGAGGTTCATCTCAGATTGTTTTCGTAATTTTTGAATTTTTTAAGTACTCCAAAAAATTCATTAAATTTCTGGGATTGTTTTAGTTTAATCGAAAAACTAGAAGCGTCGATGAAATCTACTTGGAAATGTTCAATAACGATAAGGTTGTTGATGTTCAAGTCAAATCTGCACTTTTGAATTTTAGTGCCTCCAAAGCTTAAGGTAAAAATTTGCAATTAATCTCATTGGGAAAAACTCAAAAATCAAAATGAATTACCGCCACCTCATGGACATCCTCCCGGGCGGCGCCCGTGCCGGAATTGCACATTCGCCATCGTCAGTCAAGGATGCACCGGCCGCACGTGCTCCATAGGGTGGCCGAGACCGCCGCTTTTTATGGCTATTGAAGTTCGTCAGTCTGCTTTAGAAAACCCTAAATGTATTTTATGTAATTATTTTTGTTTTAAAATTTATTGGTAATTATTAATTTCTTTTGCTTCAAATGTTAAATCATAAATTTTGTCATTAATATGATTGAATATATATCTTGAATGAAGAATTTGATTTATATTTCCTTTTCAAAATTAAGTTTCTCTTTCATTAATCGATGATTTTTGAAAAATATTTTCATGATAACTTTTGTAGTTCTTTTGAATTTTGAGTTAATTACTTGTGTTCATTCCATGATTTAAGAGGTTGGAAATTATTGTAATAATTATCACATGAATCATGTGTGAATATATTTAAATTTTAAAATTACATTTCAATTAATAATTAATTATAAAATAACGGGGTGGGTCAGAATTAATGTAATTATGCAAACACATTCATTTTCATTTCATTTAATATACGCATATATCAAAGCATTAAATGTTTTATATTGCATATGGAATGAAATCGAGTTATCGATATTTAATCTAATGCTTCCAAAGTCAAGGCATCAGATGTTGTAAATGACCTCGAGTCATATTATATTATTTTTATTTAATTTTCTGTTTCTCCCATACAAGTCAGCATGTTGTCTGCTGGGATTAGTGTATTTGAATTGTAATTCAAGACGGCGGAGCTTCGCGGAGATTCCGTAAGCCTTAAGATAAGAAATTGTAATGTGCATTCAAATGTCAGCTTTTCAAAAAGTTTTGAAAATGTAATAGTGCCTGTAATATATCATACGCCTCTTGAATGCGATATTTGTTTTATTTTTCATGTTGTATATATGTTTATTGCGTGTTACACTGTATGCCGGTAAAAATAAAAAGCAAAGTAATATTAATTAATCTCACCATTTTTAAAATTTAAGCAACGTGACAAGCCAATTTTAAAAGCAAATTTATCGTGATTATCTGAAGCGCTTTGCACTTTGATATGACAATGGATCATGTCAAGAGGGATTTAACGCGGCTTATGACTCATAATTATTTGGTTGACTGCATGGTTAACCGTTTGTATAAAGTCGGGTAGTACCCTGAAGCCAGTAAGCATGAATTCAGTTATGTGTTTTACATAATTGTAGTTGATAACCGCCTCAATATAATCGGATTCAAAAATGTATGTTGTCGCTGCTGATTTGGGAAGTATACAGGTCTTGTTAATATATTTCAGATTTGAAGTATTAAGTATTTAATTCGGGCAATTTTTGTAAGTGTTTAGCATGATAGTTTACCTGCTCCCATTGTTCTTTTATTTACTTATTCTTGTAGAATTTTAATGGCTACTGCCACATTACTATAAGAATCCTCTCGCCAAGAAGATTTGAAAAGTGCAAAAGTCAATAGCCTCCAACTTTGACGAGTGGTCTCGAAACTTGAGAATCATTCTCAAGCAAAGAGAGAACTCGAATACGTGATTTAACAATAAGGTTCCTCCCAAATGGAGGTCAGCTTCCCATCGAAAAGATCCAAGCCAGCAAAGCCTCTGTTGATGTCCAGTCAGTTCCATGCTTGCCAATATGGAACCTCTCGCTCCAAATTCAATATGAAAGGTAAGGTGGCAAAGATATGACATAGATATACCGGCAATGAGAATTATTCCAAAAAGAAGGAAACGAAGATATTTATTACGCTAGGCAGCCTCGTGACCAAGTAAGCCTGGGGGAGTTCTGGACAAAGCCACGCAAAGCCCTCATATCATTAAAATGATCAGTTTCGGGTCGACCATCAACGCCTCTGGGCACCAAAGAAGTTCTCAAAAAGAACCTGCCGTGATCTCATCCTCAAGTCTCTTCCTGCATAAATTCTCGCTTAGTCATGAAACTCCGCTGCATGCTCGAAGACTCTTAAACGAACCGTATAAAGTACGCACGAATGGCCAGACAAATTAAAGTGTTAAAACTTCCTCTTACTCCCTTTGTTTTGGTGGGGGTCCAAAAACTAGAAGAAATCATGAAGAAAGAAGAGTTTAATAAAGAAAGCCAATGTTCTGAGTGAACTCAAAGTTGTCGGATAGAACACTTCCAGCAGCAAGATTCAAATGTCATTATTATGGAACCCAGTCACCGTAGTTTACCTACAGGCAAGTTCATGATGATAGGAAGAATGGCCCCATTTACCCTCCAACCTGTGTATGTATGTGTTATTAAGTTTTACAACTTTAATTTACTCTCGCAAAGCGTGTATTAACGGTCATGGTTCCTTACATTTGTCATAATACGCAGAACTCAAGTCAAGTAAGCACTGAAAGAGATTCCAGCGGCCCCTGGCAAAAGAGGGATCCATCGTGCTTAAATTTGCCCACTGACCCTTGTTTTGAACTTATCTCCGGTTTATTATGTACCCGGCTATTTCCGCAAGAATATTATTTCTCAAGTTTGCTTTGAATAATGATGGGTTTTTCATTTTCAATGATCCCTGGCTAAATTTATGATCAGAACGGGTAGTATTCGCGTACCGCCTTCAAAAAATGGTCTCATTCGCTTTAGACACGATGACGTGGCCTGGTATATACATAAACTTAAAACGAATAAGCCCAATGACTTGGGTAAACATACTTTTTAGACATCAGCAGATTGGGTCATATTAACGAACCAAGAAACTCTACTCCTCAAAGCGGATATTACTTGTAAAGGTTTCGATTATGAATCTAGCATGATAAGTGCTTAATCTTGCCTTTGGGCAAAAGCCTCGATAAAGCAATCTCTTCACAGATTCAATGAAAGGGCAAGTGATTTATTGGGATGTCTGCTACACTCACGATGCTGGCCAATGAACACATCTGTAGAGGTTATAACTACTTCATTACATTACCGATGATTACAAGATACGATTTTGTGACTGACGCAGACACAAACACGAAGTCCTTTGAGAATTCAAGGAGTTCCAAAACGAGGTATAAAACCAATTGAACAAGACAATAAAATTCCTCCGGTCCGATAGAAAGCGGAGAATATTTCGAGTCACGAGTTCAATACTTATCTTAGAGAGTGCGGTATCGTTTCACAACTCACTGGGAAGCGAACGCCACAATGGTGTGTCTGAAGGAGAAATCGAACCCTTCTTGATATGGTTCGGTTTATGATGAGCCTATCTGATTCACTAATGGATATGATTAAGTTACACTTACCTTGGGAAATAGACATGTCCAACAAGTATAGAGAAAACTCTATGAACTCGCGGTTCGGGAGGATCTCTGTTGATTTTCTCGTGGATTGGGTCATGGGTTTATGCGTTAAGAGATAACAAAGGATAAACTTCATACCAAATCCGATAAATGCTTTTTTCATAGGATATCCAAAGGAAATAGCTGTTAATACTTCTACCCAAAGATTTAGGAATAAAATTCATCATAAGACAGGAGTGTCTCTTTGAAAAGCGAAGCCAGAGTCCGGCCCGGCGACCAGAAGTAAATTGTGTTCATCTCGATGAAACCCGTTGATGAAGTCAATGTCGATGCATCTAACGGTGTACATCCGACTTAATTCACAAGACTAACACCTCTTTCATAAGATCCATGTGAAGTCGTTGTAAACAACCCTTAGGAGATCCAACAAAATCACTACGAACTGTGTGAGCGCCGGTATAAAGTGTCATCATTTATTGAAAGACCCCACTTTATAAAGAAGCGATAAATAGTAAAGATGCCGACAAATGACAAATAGCCATGCAATTCAGATGGATTCTATGTACTTAACAAGGTTTGGTCCTTGTTGATTTCTGTATCAAATGGGGTTCTTCCTATCAGTCATGTAAATGGGTATTTAAGAAGAAACATGATAAAGACGGAACGCCGAGGTTTTCAAAGCTAGACTTGTAGTCGAAAAGGTTTCAAATTAAAGTTCACTAAGTGGATGAAACTTACTCGGCCAAAGGGCTATTCTTAGTCCATCCGATCTACCATTGCCGCATTTTCAAGACTAAGTAAATATGGCAATGGATGTAGTGACTGCTTTCCTCGAATGGAAATTTAGAGGAGGAGTGTATACGCAACCTCCAGTTTGTTATTGTCCTAAATGATCTAAGCATGTATGAAGTCAGAAAGGTCCATTTATTGGTCTTAAGCGCATCCCGTTAGTTGAATCTACGCTTTGATGAATCAATGAAATATTTTTGGTTTCATCAAATAAGAACTTAAGAAGAATCTTGTGTATACAAGAAGGTAAAGGGGAGTTAGTGTATCACCATGTAGTCTCCAGAGTGTCGCATATCAATGGGAAATAACGTAGTTATCAACTGCCTTCAAGACCGGTCAGGTAAATGTTTCTCAGTCAAGGACTTAGCTTAAGCACAATATATACTTGAATAAAGATCCATTGAACGGGCTGGAGGTTAATTGACTTGTCGTGGATAACGGCGTGGAATAAAGTGCATCGCAGTTCAATACGAGTAATTCCAAGAAGTGCAATTCCCATTTAGACATGTGGAGTTCAACTCAAAGAAAGTACGCAGTCCCACTACTGCGTCGAGATGAATGAAAATGAAGGCCGCTCGGCTATAGGATCCCATCATGTATGCCATGTTACGACTCAGACCATTGTCTATGATATTAACGTTAGTAGATACTGCTAACTAAAGCGAAAACCACCGATCAGAGTCAAGCTGCATCCTTTAAAGTATCTAACAAGAACTAAAGATGCTTTCTTGGTATATAGTGAAGATGATGAGTTAATAGTCACCGGTACACCGACAAGCCAACCCATAGATGCTTCCATCATCGCTCCTAGTCCGTAGCGCATTTTGTCTCAACGCTGGAGCAAAGATTCGATTCCAGAAGCAGTACCGCCGATTCTACTACAATCTCGGATATATCGCAGCCACCGGGGTCATGTAAAGAAGCATGTTGATTAAGAAATTCATGACTGAAATTGTGTAAGACTCAGTATCAGGACTACTGAAAGTTAAGTTTCACAGGATAATATTAGGCGATAGCTCAAGCTAAAGAACCCCTGAAAGCATTAACAAGCAAATCCAAGCATCTATCTTTAAAGTATATCACCCAATTAGAGATATGCTTAATAGAGGTAGATATTAGCATGGGGTGCAGTATAACAGAAAAAGTTGGATCGTCGTGACCCCTTTTACTAAACTAATAAGTCGCAAAAAGACAGATGTCGCGAACATAGTTCAGATGATGTCATAAAGGTGTAAGTTAGGTTAAATGTGGAGTCAAGTATGTATCTATTATGTTATGTGAATAAATATTTGAATATTGTTGTTTATATTCTAGTATATTTGTTTACTGGCCGGAGCATATTTAAATTTTACATATAATATACATGTATCAGATCCCCATTTAAATAAAAAGTTAAAAACTCTAGGTTAGTCTATGTTTTTCTAGAGGGCAAATAAGAATTGCTTGATTATAAATTCTCAAGCCTAGAAATGTACAGGATAGCTTTCCAAAAAGGCTTGGTTAGATGTTGATGTTAGTTGTGGCTAATAAAAGATTATACGACTAACATTGTAGCTACTAATGATCAAGATTGATCACGTTAGCCCGTTATGACTAGATCAATACTACATGGGCTTCCAAAGCATCTATGATCAGTATTTGCATATAATCGAAACGAATTCATAGAAGATATGTATATTTCCAGGTCCTATGATATTTGTTTTTAGAATTTTAGGTCTCTACAATTCTAGAATTCCACGATATATAACTATCCAGGTTATATAAGATCTCATTGATTAAAGATCTCAAACGTCCCGCCTTAAGCGATTATAACGCATATGCTGGGCTGCCATGGAGTATAGCCATAGATTCTTGATATATTGGGAGGGATTTATCCGTCTCGTGAGTATACAAGGAAGATCTCAAAAAAGCCTCTCAGCATTAGCTTGGTATCGATCGTTTATGACACTTCTTATGGTTAGCCTATGACTAGAGATCGCTGCTGAGATAAAGCGAAATCTCTGTAAGGTAACGCCTGTAAGGGGCAAACAAGTGTCAGAAATCAAATTGCACTGACATTCCCTTTTATTGTGCCCGCTATGTGCAATCGTTGCATCAATCTCAGTTTTCCATCGGTTTAGTTAAACGAGATTACCGTAACTTAGTGTTCACCTTAGTAATTGTGTGTAGTTACTAGTGTGGGTTCTCATGATAATTTAAAGGGGTTATGAGCGATTGCTAGATCTTACTCATTAACGTTATACCTTTAATAGTAATCGTCAATTTCAGATTATTATTATACAACTTATTATTTAGCCTGTATGTCACACACATACAATGATATTCTATCAATATTTTAGAATGAAATTAAACGAGATCATATTGAGAAATGTGTCTCTCAATATTTATATATATTTGTTGAAGAGGTTTCTTTCGATACTGCACTGATTAAACTTGCAAGTTTAATCAATTAAGAATCAAACACGGTCAACTTGATAAGTTATTCGAGCAGTGACTTCGTAAGTATTTTAATTGGACGGTTAAGTTAATTAAAATAGAACAACTCACTAGTAATCTATATTATTTAATTAGAAGCTCATAACGTCTAATTAAGTTAACGAATTAAACTCCATTTCTTTAACGAAGTCGCTTAATGAGCCGGAATTGGGACTTAAGAGGGGATTAGGTTTTTTATCATAAGAATCATAAAAAACCTCCACCCCCTTAAGAAAGCCGCCTCAGAGAGAATCGAAGAGTTTTCTCTTCCAATTCCCCATTTCCCTATCTTTCAAACTCTACAGCTTCAAAGTACTCGGGTTCAAGCTTCCCTCTTTGGGCGGTGCAATATGGTATGTATTTCTGTTGAACAAGCTTTGAGAGGATTTTAAGGCTTTCACGCAGGTTGATTCTCTGAGATTTGGGTTCGTTTCGCTCTAATGAGTGAATTTCTTGTATTCATACATTTTATATTTTGTGTTTATTTAACATAAGAATAATTTGAAGATCCTGCATGAAGTATGAATTAGTGTTCATCACTTAATAAATTTCATATTGATTCTAAATATAAACAATCTTTATTATTAGTCAGTTGACTGTGTACAATCTCTCAGACTGCAGAATCATTACAGTCTAAGTCCGGTATATCCTCGTAGCCCCAAGCAAATCTATTTCAAATTCTCTTATCAAGGCTACAACTCTATGATGATCTTCCCAACAGCCTTAATTCCAAAAAGGTTCATGTTCCATATTTTCTGTGACATTTGCAATCTCCTCGGTACGGTCCCCCTCTTTTCACTCTCTCTCTCCTTCTCTTCGTGAGTCGTTTATCATTTCATTCTATGTTAAGTGACTTTCCAGCCATGTTCAATGTAATATGTTCCATGATCTTCTTTGCTTTCTTTTTAATGCTCACCACACCTCCTCCATTAGTAGAACAGTGACACTACCGCGATAGAAGGGTATTAGTATGGAAGTAATTCTATAAGCTTCAATAGGGAGGGAATGATCCCTCAATGTCAACCACCGTGGAATTGAGCTCCGATCAAGAGCACCCCCTCAGATCTCCTACAAAATAAACTAACGCGACCAGAATGCACGAACTCGTAATGCCGGGTTAAAGAGGCTTCAATGAAATTGTATATATATTCTGCTTCAATCGCTGAACATTCATGCCCTAATAAATTGGCTACTCTCATTGAGCTATAACCATTGGGTCATGAAACCCCCAACTCAACTCTTTATCCTGAAGTTGTATCAACCTGCTTAGTTGAATCAACAGCATCTGCCTTCGAGCATACCCTTCTCGAATTCAGTGGAATCAATCACCCCTGCTATCTTTCAAATAGTGTCAATACACCCCAAAGAAGTCAGCGACCTCGGACGGTTCTGGTTTGTGACTCCCTCATTAGCTGTCCCAGCTGAAGTTCCTTCCTGAACCTTTCTTTATTAATTTCTCAATTGAGATTCTCGCACTCATTAGTATCACAAGTCCATGTTCGCTATATAATACCGTAGTAGCGCATTTTATCCTTTGTCCTGCCAGCTTCTCATCCGCATCAAAGCTTTTAGTATTGCCCCTTTCCTTCAACTGGGTCAATCTATCATTATAAAATATTTGACTTGAATCCTTTTATAGCAAAGGCCCACTTCATCCAATTCTTTCCTACATCGGGCACCTTCCTAAAGTGCTTTGATCGCCCTCTTCTCTTGAAACTGATCGCGAAGATCCTTGATACCTTTTTTCTCTTTCTCTTTATTCTTCAACTCCGAGAGAGTTTCTGCTACCATTCAACCCCTTGGCTGTGAGTTCATATCTTAGTGGAGTTTCCAAAACCAAAGCCTTCTTCTGCCTATGTTAAACCCAGCTGAGGGGGCATATAATTCCACCTTCATATGCCAAGCGAAAATGTCATTTATAGCTGGTAACCCCTTAAGGGTTTCGTTTAACTCTGTCAAGGCCATCCATTAACGCCTCATCTTGATATATTTTTTTATGCTTAATCCGAATTCAGGTGAATGAATGTGATCGCCATTTCCTTCGTTGATATGCATCATGATCGGGCAAGGCTGCACTAACCAATGCACGAACCGCTTGCCAATCGCTGACATCCTCTGCATGGACCTGCCCCATTATATGACAAAATTATCATTCTTCCCAGTATTATGTGTATAGCTAGGACAGATTGTAAATCGGGCCCTTTCGCTATCATCCGCTTAATTGCCTTACTCGGACCGCCTTTGTATTTCAACATCAATATCCTACCGGTATCAAAGTGACGCGTTGCCTTATCAAGCGTGTTGTTTTGTTGTGAATCCTGAACAAACATGTTTTGTATTATTGATACTTGTTCTTTTCGAATCTTCTGCACGGCGCCCACTTGATAAATGTAATCCCATGTAATAACCGACCACAAATGTCATTGACTTCTTATTGGCAAGAATCTTTTATATAATCAAGGTCTCGCATACCTGGAGCCGAAGCCTGGGTGAGAAATAGTCCCTTGGTCCGGTCTGTGAAAACCGCCTCCCTCTTTAGAACCGAGTTGGATGGTGCTAGGTGGTAACAACTTGGAGGTCCGTCGAGTCCAGAGCTTGATACGCCGTAGTACCTGAAAGCGTGATCACGGGTGCGATCATCATGTATTATTAATTTCCATTTCAAGCTTAGATTGTATTTTAGTGAAAGTACTATAGAGTAGTAAATTGCAGTTAAAGAATAAATGTACTATGAGTGAGGTATTTATAGGCAAGTACAAGTGAGTCATGGTACCAACTTCTTCCTTGATTGTGATAGTTGTCAATATCTTGAGAGCCCTTGCCTAATTGAGGACTTATCCCCTTCGAACCCAATTTCTTGGGCCTTGGCCGAAAACTATATATATATATCACTCCTTGATATCTCTAGACGGATCTCGAGAGATGGTTAGTATGACGGTTTCACGAAAACAAATTGAAATGGAGTTAACAACTTCATAAACTGTCACCTAGCATTAGAGTTGTTATCGGGCTCAGTCACCAAACGAGACTAAGGCGGGGCTCGGCTCGGCTCGGCTCGGCTCATTGATGTCTCACCGAACCAAGCCAAAAGCAAGCCAAACAAGCTCCCTTGATGCAACTTTCAAATTTTAAAGTGCTAGAATGTATAAAAAATAATAGAGATGAACATTAATTATGAATAAATAAATTGACCTTCACATTAACTAAATATATAGTAATATTCATATAACGGACCTACCAACGACGAGTCTGAGTCCGGCTCGAAAGCCTAGCTGCTCGGTTGAGCTGGGCTCATTAACATCTCTGAGCATAGCATTCAATCTTTTTCAAGAAACCATCATCATACTCCATCTCTCCTCCACCCCTCCCTCTGCCCCCTTCTCGCCAATAATGGAGAAGAAGCGGAACCGTATTAATTCCGAGTCATTCTTAAGTGACAAGATCCAGCAATACAAAGGCTTATTGATAGTGATCTTAATCCCAATTGTGATGCTCACATTGCTCTTAGTCATGATGCCGCCACGTGTCTCCGATGCTTTGCAGGCTTCATATGGGAGGAAATTCTCTAGTAATAATTCCAAGAATAAGATTAATTTTGCAGTTATATTTGATGCTGGGAGCTCTGGGAGTCGTGTTCATGTGTTTTGTTTTGATAGGAACTTGGATCTTGTACCCATTGCCAATGATCTTGAACTTTTTCTACAGGTAAAAAATTGTCGGGTTTTGAATTTTGATGTTTGATTTTTTATATTTCGAAACTAAATTATATTTGTATATGTTGTATCACTTGTATAGTAGATTAGTAGGAATATTTACTGCAAAGTATGTCAAAGAGAGTATTTTCAACGTAATTAACGTTTATATTGACTCCTAATAGTCTAAGAGTTCAGATATGAGTCTCCCACATTTGAAAAATAAGGTGAAAGTTTACTACTTTGGTGTATTTTCGTGGATTTCTACAAAGGGTTAAGATTAAGATTAAAGTTATGAGTGTTACTGAAGTCTGCAAAGTTCGTTATTTTGGATATTGGAAATCAAATTAGATAATCATTGTTCGAGTAGAGGGAGTAATTGCCAAAGTCCATATATTGTTCAAATGTTGATTTTGCAAAGAACGAGCATCATTCTTCTGTTAGCTCGGCGAGTCGGGTTCATGTGTTTTGTATTGATCGGAAGTTGGATCTTGTCCCTATTGGCAATGATCTTGAACTCTTTGTACAGGTAACTGATGGTAAACAAATTGTCTGGTTTTGAATAGTGATTGTTGAGTTTTTATATTTCGAAGTGGAATATATTTGTATATGTTGTGTAGGAGTGATATTTAATGAAAATATACCAAAATTGTAGCGCTAACTTATACATATAACTATATATCACTCCCTCCATTTCAAAAAAGAAAAAGAAAATGTCGAGTTTTGAATTTTGATGGTTCAAATTTTATGTTTCGAAGTAGAATAATTTGTATATGTTATGTAAGAGTGATATTTAGTGAAAAATAAATAGATAGTATTTTTAATGTAATGAACTGTTAACGTGGTAGTTTTGATTCATATCAAAATTATGCGAGTCAATTAAGTATACAAAGTTCATTATTTTGGACATTGGTTATGTGAGATAGGGATTCAGTATCAAATGATGTACCTTAGTATTGGATCATGTGTGTTCTATTATACTAACTCCATCCCAAAATAATTTTCTAGTTTAATTTTTCGAGTCAAAGCTAACAAACTTTGCTACGTTAATTAACAACCTAACTTTGATTTAAATAAAAAATATTATGTTTTATAGTGAAGTAAGGTAAAAATAGTATCTTTTGATGTATTTTTATCAAAATATCATACAACATATACAATATTATTTGAGTTCAAAATTTAAAAAGTCACCTGTCAAAAATCAACACTAGAAAATCTTTTTCAAATGGAGGGAGTACTTACTATTTGGGGTCAGGAATATGTATAAATATATATGTATGATTATGATATTGCATGATATTCTAGCTTTTCATGCTGTAAAAGGATGACTTTCTTGATCTGATCGCCAATTGAGCTACAATTATCGTGTATTTGTAAGTTGTAATCATATTCTCATGAAGAGTATATATGTTAATATGTTTGGGTAATTATGATGAAGATGTGCATCATATAAATTGAACTTCTTTCTCGGCTGAGTTGCACCATTCAGTTTCATCCTCTATCCCTCTTCCCGAATGGACTTTGCTGTCTTTGTAGTATGTTTATTTGTGTTGATGAAAATAAGCTGAGTGGATTTTGTGCGGTTGAATAGTAAATCATAGAGCTTTAGCATTTATGTGGATGTTGGCCATGTGGATCTATGATGTCAGGATATGGCTAGAGTAAGAGATACTTTTTAGAAGTCTCATCAGTGTTTAGTACAATTAATTTTCTCAGGTCGTCGTTTCCATAATACGTGATCATTTAAATTTGTATGCTAGGAACATTATTAAGTGTCAAAGTGTGCATAGCTGTGATTCATAGTTACATTTTTACCAGTAGTCCTATAATGTTCTTTATCATCTAGATTGCACCATGGTACTCGACAGTATGATTTGATTGATCTAATTGCAATTAGACCGTTAGCTCTACTGTAAATTATATGTTTGATGGGCCCATGCATATTAGAGTGCCTTTCTTTTCCATGTGGCTCCAAAATGTGCAATTTTCTTTCAGCCATCTGTTGGTATCTTACAGAAGCAGAATATGCAACAGTTACATTTCGATGATATCAATTCAAGGAAGAGTACTTCACAATAATAATTTGCAATTGTGTTTATTTGGAGTATTCTACTGTAGAGGTGTGAAGTGTTGGTTTTGAGGATTGATATTTAATGTTTCTTACTTCTTAGCCTAGTACACCTCATTAGAGTATGAATAACAATATTTATCTTGGAAGGTTTTAGTTTAATTTATATTCTCCATATTTTACAGAAAAAACCGGGATTGAGTGCATATGCTAGTAACCCTGTGGCTGCTGCAAATTCGTTATCGTCGCTTCTAGTGCAAGCTGAAGCTATTGTTCCTAAAGAGTTGCGGCACAACACACCTGTCAAAGTTGGTGTAAGTATCAATAATTCTTAGAATCGTTTGAATCTTATTTTTGTGTATGTATCTACCATATCATGATTCTAATGCTGTACACAGGCCACAGCAGGTTTAAGGCAGCTACAAGGTAATGCATCTGACAGGATTTTGCAAGCGGTAAACTCTACTAACTATATTAGTCAATTAGATTTTGCATTTATGTTATTTGAACTATCAATTTACTCATACAATTTTGAAGTTATTTTTACAAGGTGAGGGATTTCTTGAAGAACAAGAGCAGTCTCAAGTCTAAGGGAGATTGGGTGACAGTTTTAGATGGAAATCAGGAAGGTGCTTACCAGTGGGTATGTCTTATTAATCATTTATCATTAGACCATTTACATATGTGCATCAATTTTAAGCTCGGTTTGGCTTTTAAAGTGTGATCAGCCTAGTAACTTGAAAGGATTCGAAGGATCAAAGTATGGTTATGTAAGGAATTGCTAGTTTGGTGAATTTTAGTTATAGGTAAATGTTACAGTGATATCTTCATGCTTTGACCTGGATTTAAGTTTCATCATGTTATTGGTTTCATTAAAGATCATTTAAGCCATAGTGGAGGTATTCATCATGTTATTGGTTTCATTGGAAATCATCGAAGCCATAATGGCGAAATTAAAGGCCAGGGTTGTTATAGAAAGCTCATGAAGTCATAGTGCTACGCAATGCTAAAGTCACTTTGAACACAGAGCCTTGGATATCGTTTTCGATTTAAGAAGAAACTAAATGTTCTTTATTCAGATCTCTAGCCTTAGTAATATGGACAAGGTTGAGTTTTGGTGGGCCTCGCATCTTCTCCAATGGGTGCCTGCTAACTTGTTTCCTGTCTTGGGGTTAAATTATTGGGATGAAATGCTTGAGAAGCTCCTAGATGATAGACTAGGAGTTTTGCTGCTGCTATTTTGAGCATCCAAAAATAATGTGGAAAAAATGAGATCTTGGGCATCCCAAATTGGATTTCGGTGGAGGTCGACTGCATATCATAAAGATGATTTGTTGGCGTGGAGCCTTTTTTATTGGGGTGTCTATTCAGTCTGAGAGCTTATGAAATTATAATTTGGCAAAGAAATTCAAATTTTGCAAATGATGATGCCAAGGTTTGAGCTCCATTTTGATGGCAGTTTCCAATAGAATTTTACAAATCCTAACCTTTCTCCAAATGTTGAGATGTTCACCCTCTATCCTAATTCCTAAGAACTGATTTGTTCTTACCAGACTGTTTGAATGAGTTTCAGTAAGGTCTTAGTATTGCTGTCATGTAGCTGGTGAAACAAGGGTGATAGTGATGGTTGTAGTGGGATTTCCGCGGTGGCAGGACAGGACGAAATTGGATAATGGCTAATTACACTTGGCAATAATGCCACTATCTTTGTCATCCAGGGTTATGGTTTCTAAATAATATATAGGGTCAACGTAGCCAATAACCATGCTTTTCTTGACCTGTCTGCTTCTTTTTTTATGTCTCTTTTTTTCAGCTCTCTTCTTAGATTAAGCTTTTGAGCCTAGGAAAATATAATTTATGTTTGTATGACGAATTTTGAAATTTGTTAATTGAAGGGCTTATGATCCATGTACCAGGACTCAGCCTAGAGATGTTTTTGGTTTTCATTCCCTTCTTGTAGGATGCCGATTTATATAATATGGATAGCCTTAGGGCGAGGTAATAACATTTTGAATAACCTAAGGGTGTTGACACATGGAAAACTTAATTTAGACATCGCTACCTTATATTCATTGCAGGTCCGTAGGCTTTAGTTATCATTTTAAATTCTGAAGTCTATTATAATGTGCAAATTGTAGAATATATTGAGAATAAATTAATGATTTTGTGCAGGTGACCATCAATTATTTATTAGGGAATTTGGGTAGGAAATATTCTAGTACTGTTGGAGTTGTTGATCTTGGAGGTGGATCTGTTCAAATGGCTTATGCTATCTCAGAGTCAGATGCTGCAAAGGCTCCTAAAGTATCAGATGGAGAGAATACATATGTCCAAGAAATGTATCTGAAAGGGAGAAAATATTACCTTTATGTTCACAGGTTTGACTGTCTTCCTGTACAAAAGTTTGGTATTATCAATACATTAATAAAAAAACTGAGAGTTTCGTACTTCCTTTATATATTATTTTCTTAGCGAATAGCTCAGTCTTCATGCTATCGACTTTTTAATCTTTGTTTCTGTAGGCTTATGTCTTATGTCCTTGACTTTGCTGTTTCCTGTTTACAGTTACTTGCATTATGGTTTACTAGCTGCTCGAGCTGAGATCTTGAAAGTTATGGAAGGAGCTGCCAACCCATGTGTATTAGCAGGTTATCATGGTATGCCCAAGTTGTTCTTTCAGTTCTTGACCCATAATAGCTTTTCTACAGGTTGGATATTCATTATTTGTCAAGGATTACTCTAATCTCTGGTAGGGATGTGATAAATCTGAAAAATGCTAGACATCCATAAGTTATTTAGTTTAACTTACCTCTGATCTGTTGCAAAACTCCCCTGCTATCACTTTTGATGACGTGAAGAGAACTGAATCTAGCATCTTTACTCAAAGAATTTTCCTCTTTCTAAACTCAGATTCATATTTGACTGTTTTCATAATCAAATTATTTTCCATCACCCTTAATTCTAGATGTTAATATATACTGGCAATAAGTGGCAAATCTGTACTGATCAGAATTTAAAATTGTTAATGAGTGATGTCCATGTATTGATTTCTACTCTACAAGATATCGAAAAATATTTTGATGTGAAAAAATTCCCCAATGCGATCTAGTTTTCTTTTTTAAATTTGAAGGATTTGTTCCCTTTTGCTTGAACTTTTCCATATAAGCTGGTTGCAATTACTTGATATTTTCTCGTTGCATCGAAGTAGTCTTATTAATAACTTGATCTTTTACTTCATCTCGTTAACCTTTGTATTTGGTCGGATGAATTTGTTTGTGAACATATTAGTTCTTTCTTTTCAAGGTTCCTATAAATATGGAGGTGCCAGTTACAAAGCGTCTGCTTTGCAAGTTGGTTCAAACGTAGACAAATGTAGGGTTGTTACTGCTAAGGCGTTGAGACTTAATGAATCAACATGTACTCACATGAAATGCACGTTTGGAGGGATATGGAATGGTGGTGGAGGCGATGGCCAGAAAAATCTTTTTGTTGCTTCATTCTTCTTCGACAGAGCAGCAGAGGTAATTCTCCCTCCCTCTAATGTTCGTACTGAGGACGCAACCTTGTATTAGACGAGGACGCAACCTTGTATTAGACATGCAAATTAATTAATTTCCTACTTTGCCGCTGATACAATGCTGTAAAACCACATAGGCTGGTATAGTCGATTCAAGCCTAGATGTTGCCAAAGTACGTCCAGTTGATTACGAAGGTGCAGCAAGACGTGCTTGTGCATCTGGACTTGAAGATGCCAAATCTATATTCCCTAGAGTAGATCAAAATAATTTACCATATTTATGCATGGATCTTACTTACCAGTACACCTTGCTAGTTGACGGATTTGGTAAGTTTGCTTCTCCTCTATTGATTGTATAACTATCATATGTGATGTGTAATTAACAAATCAACTAATGTTAAAAAATATCTTAAACCACTGTATATGTCGAACAGGACTTAACCCGCAGCAAGATATTACACTGGTGAAGAAAGTAAAATACCGAAATTCTCTAGTTGAAGCAGCTTGGGCTTTAGGCAGTGCTATCGAAGTCGCCTCATCTTTAGGGTAACTGGATGTCTGATGAACAGTTGTTGCAACTTGCAAGTATTTGGCTAATGCTGCATGTAGATGTCCTGCATCAGCCGATTGCGGAATTCACAAGTATATCTATTTCCAGAGGGATCGCGCTCCAGAGTTTTTTGCAGAAGATTATTTTGGTGCAGTACAGAGATGAACCAATATTGATTTGTTGCTTCATATGTAAAAAAATAATGTGACTCCATATAAATTCTTAATTGATGCATGACTGCATCAGAGGATGAAATATAGATCTCATGATATAATAATCCTCCACAGTTTGCCATTTTACTTGTCTGTCTTAAATTTTATTTTTGGTGTATTGGTCTCAACTCTCAACTAAATAACAGAAGGGTACACTTACCTTCGGGTCAACTATATGACCATGTTAACTGGTTTGGATTGTTTGTTACTTTTGTGTGACGCTATCTATTAACCAATTGTGTTTGTAATAAGTTACAAACAATTAACCGTTCCAACAAATAACCAACATTTTTGTAACTAACATGTTTCATATTTCATTTCAATAAGTATGAAGTAAATTATCATAATGTAATGACGAAGATACCCTGTAAATTTCATCTAAAAATGCTCCGTTAAATAAACTTCTTCATCTTCTTCAATTTGCCTCCCCACAACCACGCTTCCCCCACCGCCCCTGCCCCTCCCCGTTAAGCAAATGAAGTAGTTTATTTAACGGGAGTATTTTAAACAATTTACAGGGAAGGGTGCTATCGTAGCAAAAAAAAAAAGGATTGATATAAATTGAACAGACTTTAAAAATGGCGCTAGTTTGCCAAATTTCTCCGATCAATGACATACATGAAGTCTTCATAACAAGCAGAGCATGTGAAATGCTAAAGAACATGTATGACATGACAACTTCCAACATGACAATGAACAAAAACCAGTTACTATAACTTCCAACAGTTGAGGAAACATGAGCTCTGCACTTTGTAACACTTGGGGAAATCATCATTACTATTTTGCTGTTGCATTGCTATCATACCACACCACTCGACTCTTTGCAAGTGAAGAAAGTTTTTTATTGTATGAATGGGATCCTTTGGCATTTTGATACTGCACCAGGTGCAGAACCACTTGTCAACTATTACAACATAAAAGGATTCCAGAAGGACCATGCTCTCCTCTTAGGGTTGGCTTCTTTCATTGCCTACAAGAAGTTGACATAAATCGCTCCAGGAATTTGAAATTTCCAGAAGCTGTACAATGTCTGAAAATCTTCATTGAGATTTCAGGCACATGTAATAAGCAGGCAGGATCTGGTGTTCATTTACCAGTAGTCTCTACAAGAGCACGATCCATCACTAAAGAGATGAAAACGGTTATTGTCACGCACAATGATATCTTTACCAGTCATCTTCGAGACAAGTTTAAAGGCGGCATGACAATCACCACAGACACGCAGATTTTTTGTAATACGGATCACCTCATTTGGTTTACTAGTAATCAAGCCAAAAGCAAGAGCAAGCTTCTCACTATGATAGCCCAAAACATGTTCCTTTTCTTCCTCTTCTACATCAAATAAAACAAACTCTGTTGTTGGAGCATAGCCTGCTTCCCTTAATTTATTTGCTAGTTCACCAAGTTTTGCATATATCTTATCTGACATCGGATGAGAAGTGTCTCCCACGAGAAATTCATGAACTACTCCATCTAATTCAATCCAACTATATGCAGGAATCTTCTTCATTCCTTTCTCATTCATGATTGATCTAATATTTTCCGAGTCATCAAATTTACGGTTAGTAGAATATATATTTGACAAAAGAACATAGTGACCTGAGTTCCATGGCTCTAGTTCGATTAGTTTCTTTAGCACGTATTCAGCCAGATCAGTATCATGACATAACCGACATCCACCAAGCAGAGCTCCCCAAACAACAGAATTGGGCTGCATCGGCATGTCTTTAATTAATGAGTGGGCTTCCTCTAACAAACCAGCTCGTCCAAGAAGATCGGTCATGCATCCATAATGCTCTATAGTGGGCTCCAAGGAGTACACACGTCTCATGCTATGGAAAAATCGCCGGCCATCCTCAACAAGACCAGCATGGGTACATCCACAGAGCAACCCAATGAATGTGTTCTCATTAGGCTGTATTCCACACTTTTCAATTTCACCAAAGCACGCAAAGACAACATTTACATGCCCATTCATAGCAAGGCTGGATATCACTGTATTCCAAAGGACAATATCTTTCACCTTCATCCCCTTAAAGATTTCCCAAGCAGAAATCATATTTCCACATTTTGAGTACATATTGATCAAAGCAGTACCCATAACAGGATTGCTTAAAAACTCGCTCCTATCCATCAACCCAACAGCCCACTCACCTACATCAAGAGCCCCTAAACTAGCACAAGCCGAAAGCACCCCCACAATAGTATACCGATCTATCCCTAAATTCTCTCTCTGCATACAATAAAACATCTCCAAAGCCTCTTTCGGATGCCCATTCGCAGCATACCCCTGAATCATAGCACTCCACGGAACAATATCCTTCTCCGGCATCTCATCAAAAACACTCCGCGCTTTCTCCATATCCCCAAACTTCGCATACATATTCACCAACGAAGTACTCACAAACACATTCTTCCCCAACCCCACATAAACCAAATACTGATGTATCCATTCGCCTGCGCTCAAATCCCCCGACTTACTACAAGCAGACAATACCCTCACCAAAGTATAACTATCCGGCCTCAACTCCCCCGACACAATCGCCTTCTTAAACACATCAATCCCCTCCTTAAACTTCCCAGACCGAATATACCCACTAATTATCGCAGTCCACGAAACAACATTTCTTTGAGGAATATCATCAAACACCTTCTCTGCATCCCTCAACTCACCACACTTACCGTACAAAGAAACCAAGCCAGTTTTCACAAACACATCCTTTTCAAGCCCAATCTTCAACACAATCCCATGCACTTGAACCCCAAGAACAAAATCCAAAACATTCACACAAGCTTTCAACACAAAAGGGAGGGTAAAATTGTCAGGCAAAATTTGCTGTTTTCCCCTCATTTTCTTGAAAACGTTAACACATTGAATAAAACAATTATTTGCAACGAGTCCACGTAGGAGGGTGTTGTAGAGGAAGATATTTGGGTTATGGGTTTGGTTGAAAATGAGAGAAGCATAAAGGGGTTTGTGGAAAACATTGAGGGTTGACTTTAGGAGGATGTTGACTAGGTACGTGTCTTGGTGGAGGTTTGTACGAAGGAGACATGCATGGAGGTGTTTAAGGTAGTTTAAGGAGAGGGAGGGTTGTATGCTGTTTTGGAGGACATCAAACAATGCTGCTTTCAACTGCTTCATCTGAACAGAATTAAGTTTCAAATTATATGTTCTAAATAATAGAGAGATAAATATAATGTATAGACTGTTTATATATAATATATGATACAATAGATAATTAACTTTCCTTATTGTTTATCTAAGTGATTGTCATCTACTAAAATGATAATAATAACATTCTCCTTTGGATATATAATCTTCAAGCTAATATTTCGTTAAAACCTTACTGTGAAAAAACCCTCGCGATAAAAACTAAAACAATAAAAAAGAGTCACATTATTCTCGGGATATCAAGATATTGGCTTAATTCATTAAAACTTATCGCTAAAATTCATCGACAAAACCTCGACAGTTTAAAAAAGAAGACAACGCCAGACACTCCCCTCACATCATTTACATCTTTTAGTCGACGAGTCTCATACTCTTAGATAATCTCTCTAAATGTCATGTTTTGTTGATCAGGTCATTGCTGGATTATCACAGAACGAACTTGTGTCAATGACCGATTTCACCACTTCACGGTCGTGAAGTAAGAATTTTGGTGAGATATATTTTGTTCTATTTGCTTTGATATATCTTTCCTTTAACTATGCAATACAAGCAAATTTATCTTCATACAAGGTAGTCGGAATCAATTTTTCAGATGATAACCCACACGTATCTTGGATATGATGGATCACAAGCCGTAGCTCCATTATCTTACCTAATTGCTTCATGTATTGCCAATATTTCAAAGATGATTCGACGTGAATGTACTCATATGGTTTGTTTCATGTGATCGCCATGAAATAGTCAAGCTCCACCACTAATAAACGGATACCATGTCTACGATCTTCCACATGTGGGACCAGATAGATATCACAAGACGAAGATATCCAATTAGTCTATCGACATTACTTGGATATAACAATCCATTATACTTTTTAAGGAAGTCGAAAGATAAGCCAATTTTACTTCGCCTCCCTTCATGTCAAAGAATTATATCTTGCCAATAGATTAACAAATAAACGATATATCTCGGTCTTCAGATAACTAAGTAGCATATTATTTAAGGCCCAATAACACTTAGCAAGGCAAAATTTCTTGACCAAGTACTTTCATCATCTTATCTAAGTTCCGAATGGCCTTTTCATTCACATCTAAGTGATCTTACAACCATCGGAGTACCTGCAGATATAACTTATCCAGGAAATTATTGTAAGACCTTTTCAGTCTCGACATTGTAAATATTCCTTTAGTCAAGTGATCTATTTGTAGTCTAAGACGAAACTTCGTTTGTCCAAGGTCCTTCATCTCAAATTCCTTCTTCAAACACTTTACAAAATTTTAAAGCCTTTCTGTGGGTTCCAATTATATTTAATCATTAACAAACTTAAATTATCAGCTAAATTCTTTTCCTAATATCTTCACTTAAAACGCAAGTACGAAATTATTCTTATAACCTTCTTTGGTTAGCTTAGTCATTTTAGACAATTATACCACATTCGCCCCGATCGCCTAACCGTATAAGGACTTATTCAATTTGGATTGAAAATTGTTCTCGAGAACTTGAACTCAGGCTCGCAAATGTAATCCTTCGAGTTCCATATAAATGTTGTTTTCTGCCGCTCCATATGATACATATCGCCATATTAACGTCTATCAGCGCAATAGAGTCCCAATGCTGTGCCTGAAATCTGGGCTACAAGCCTCGCTTCTTGTACCTCACAATTTTAATTTCTTTTATTTTGTTTCTCGCACAAATACCCATTTATATCCTTAATCGCTTTGCACCATTTGGTGTACTCTGGACATGTGCCCAAAACCTTTCGTTCAAGTGATTTTTACTGACTACATTTCATTTTGGCCAATCATTCTCAGATTCCGTGATTCATCCACGTATTAGTTCATATGATCCTCATTTCATCCATCAGCATTTAACGCTATATTATACGAGAACTTATCGCCGACGCCTATCTCATTTTCGTCTACCGCATCCCACTCATATAATATAATTTATCGCATCTCTTCATTGTTACTAATTGCACTGGTTCTTCTAAACTAAATTATCACATGGGTCAAAATTCTTCGTATTTGTCAATGTGATCCTCATCTTGACCATCTATGTTGATCGTGGAAATAACCGTCTGCATAAGCACTTTTTTATATGATTTTAGTTGTTCGGGTTTAGTATTTTATGTTAAAGTTAAAATTTGAAATCTAATAATGATAATACGCTGGCTGAACGATAATATATTTCGAGAATGTAAATTTAATTTTGACTCGTGTTCTAATTATGTCATGTTAAACCCCAGTAGTTATGTTTAAATTTGCTAACCAAACGAGACCTAAACTCCACTTAAAGGTCCCACCTACCACCACTAACTTCTAACTCTATCCTCACCAACCTTATCATCAAAATCATCGGCCTTCTCCCTAAGTAGGCGGCCTGTAATTAACCTCCTAATTCAAGTCCTTTTGAAATTTTTCTTATTTTTCTTGGCAAAATTCAGGGAATCTAGCTTCATAATCTCAAGCTTCCCATCTCTGCTCATCAAAGGTATTGGTTTTAATCTTCAAATCTCATCATTTAAGGCTTCGAGTCGACTTTTTATATAATTGATTTGTGTTGACTTTAGATCTCGACTTTATTATGGCATGTAAATGTTATCTAAGTTTAGTTTAGGATTGAGGTGATTTTGAGTGATTATCAAGTTAGAAAGTGATGTAAGTTTGAGGGTTGACTTTTGTTGACTTTTTCTCAAATTAACTCTAAATTGTAATATGAGGTTATGACTTTAATATATTTATTTTCGGGGAATAGAAATTATTGGTTCGATGATGATGAGACTGATCGTAAGTCAGGGAAAGTTCAGATAGTATTTAGTGTGTTTGAATTGAGGTTGTATTTAATGGTTTAATTAGTTACCTAATCACGTCGATTGATTAGAATGTGATTTAAGTGTTATCAGTTGGGGGTAATATGCGATTTAATCGAATATTGAAATTTTAGAAGTTACAATCGATCTTTGGGGGATAATGAATGACTGCAAAGAGTTGTAAATTTGAATTCGAGACGCTAAGTTATAACACCTGTGGTTTATATGATGCCAAGAGAGGTTATTCTAATGGAATTGTTATAAATTTTATAATTTCTTTTGAATAAAGAGTCGAATGACCCCAAAGACGGTGACCGCTTGTAGTTATCATTAATGCTTTTTGGGCTCGAGGTGAGTACAAATCTCACCGACGTGAACCTCTCATATATATTATGTTATATATTTCAGACGTGTTGTTCGGGGAATTTAATTTCATATGTGTATCGCGGATTATGATTAATATTATGTGAAAATTGTGATTTATGATTCATATTATGAAATAAATTGAGATTATGATTCATCACGAGATATTATTATGATTTATATTACATGGGACAACCGTGGAAAGGCGATTCATGTTGGGCGAGATCGCTGCATGCCACGCCACAATGTGTACTGTGTCACAGGTGGTCAGCAATACCGCAAACCAGCATGTGTTTTGATTGCTTTGTGTGTTACTCATGGAGCTGCACTCGAACCTCAAAAGCAGATAAGAGCCCAAATGGGATTCTCGGAGGCTCAAAGTGATACGCATACTGGTGGGCGAGTCTCGATCGGGAGTGACGAGTGAGGCCTCATCCGATTATTTGGAGGTGGGATTCCTCTATATGTGCATATTTTGAGGTGGATTCCCTCATATGTGAACTATTTTTGGAGGTACCCTCAGTCGTTTACTATTCGCTGGAGCGATTCCTCATTTGCTCTACTTTTGCGTGTCGAGACGGTTTCCTTTAAATGAATACGCTGCTATTTACGGTCAGAGGGCTCATGTGCATTGTATTATGTACATCACATAAGAGATCTATGTGATATGTGGACAGCTTATTCATCAGGAAATTTAATGATGCATACGTTATATATATATATAAGTACGGTTATGAGGCAATGGACTCAAGTCTCTGTGGTATTTGTATTCACTCTGCTTAATTAATTCCTATTCTCTATGGGCGGGCGTTTATGCCTAGGTCTCTAGGAGCAATCGGCTGAGCGGCCGAGATCCTGCTTACTGAAATTGCTATGTGAGATCATAAAGGAAAAGCAAGGGCATGTGTTCTCATCACTATTCCTCAGGGTCGACATTTGAATATTTCTGCATTCTGCTATGGTTGTATTATATTTAGGGGTCATTGTCATACTTTCCTATGTCGTATTTTGAATTTAATTATATCCTTTCGGGGTTGTATTATTCAGTGGATTGCATTTCCGTCAGTTCTCTGTTATTTTGTTGGATGTGTTGTCGAACACCACGAAAGAGAGTTTTGTTTTATTAATGCTCACAGTTTGATCATCATGCATGTGTCATAATTTATCTTAACCTGTGGCGGTCGAGACTTGGACGTGGTCGTTACAGACGCTCTCCTTTTCTTTTTTCTTCATGATTCTATTCTTGAACCGATTGTCTACCATAAGCTTCGCTAGACTCCATATTCTAACACTACTGGGTCCTTCGGGGACATCAATTTGATCGGAGCATTTCAGAAATTGCATGTATGATTTAGTCCCACTCTTTGGGCTCAAAAGCATCTAGCGCTTTATTAGCTAAGCCTCAGAATGAATTCATCTTTTTGAACTTCTAGTTCACATTATTTTGTACGAGGATCACGATAACATAATGATAATTCATTCCAACTAATATTTCTCAGCTGCTTATCGTTTCCCTAATATTTGGAAGCGATTCGGTGAAGTGACAATCAGCAAATCGAGTAGTAAATAAGTCTCCCGTGCAAGGTTCCAAATACTTTATTATGGATGGAGACTCAAAACCAACATAAATTCTCAACCTCCTTTGAAGACCCATCTTAGTACGTCATGCGAAAGAATGTGGACATATACCGCATCATTAGACGGGAAATATTAGGTTCTCGACACGCATACCAATTGTAAAATGGATGTGATGATAACTTGTTGGCCCTGACGCGAATGTGTTGTCGCCGCACGCAGAAGATAAATAGCGCCCCAACAAGTACTCCGGAGTTTCGCTCGTTTTAGTAACGGGTTCTGCAATCAATGAAGACATTTAATAAACGATTCATCAAGACCATTTTGTGTATGAATATGTTATAATGTGATGTTCAACATCACCTCACCGATGTTACTAGTCATTAAATGCTTCTGAAGTAAACTCACTGTGCATTATCGTCGTATTTTGTTGATCAAAATCGAAAGTGTGCTCTCAATCAATTTCATTTGAGCAAGCAAGTAGTCTTGCAAACGCCAAGTTACTTAGTAGTATAATTAGATACGCAGACCATTTTGTTTGACGTGATCGAAGGGTACTACGAATACCTAAATATTTCACACACATGATGATTGCCCACATATATCACCTTGTATACGCTCAAGAATTTTGGAGATTCATTTCCAACCTTGTTGGGCGGTCTAATAATGAGTTTACCTCGAATGTGCAAAGACATTACAAATTCTTTGGTCTCGATAATTTGCCCACTCTTCAATGATGTCCAAGAGAATTTTCAATTATTTTCGGATCAATCAACCGGATGGCCTAATCGGTCATGCCAAACAATAAACTCCATCATGATAAATAAATTTTGGTTTATTGTAACACGAGTTTCTATACTAGAAATATGTACGTAGCATAAACCGCCATGACAACACCGGGTAACTTTTCGAATATGATCTTTTACCAAATATTATGTCTGTATTATCAGGAAAATTTCATTCTCCCACTTGCTGCCCCAACGTAGTCATTTTGGCGTATGTCTTGAAACTTACTGAGTTTCTTTTGAGACTTGGGAGAATACAGCCAGATCTTTTAATATGGAAATTGTGTTCCTCCGTGGAATAATAATATGTTAGCTCTTCCGAGCCTTCATCAATTCTCAGACCGCCTCGATATCATGATAACACCTTACCGCTTTTGCATTACTAAATAAGAAAGTATTTCTTTATCTTTTAGAATGGTATGAAAGTCAGAGCACTATTTGCAAGACATATTTCTCCTTTATTCATGCTGCTGTACATGCAAATTCATTGTTTCATTATACAAATCCAGAGTAATATTTAAAATTAAGAAAAACGATAATATAGTTGCTAAAACATCATTAATAAATCAATATGCCAATGTAACACATCGATGATAATCCAAATAAAACATCATTAAATAGTTCAATCAAACTAGAAAGAAAAAACACAATTCAAGTTGTTTATCCAAAAGAAATAATAATATAAATGCAAATAGTTCTAGATGACTTCATCTTCGCCGACTTTTCCTCCCGTGTTAACTAGGAAGTCGGCAACATCCAAGTGGGTGGAATCAAATTGTCCATGGTTAATTTCACCCATTTCCAATGCAAAATTTGTTTCCACCTTTTTTCCTTTGTTTTACATTGATCCCTAATAAAGATCAACAAGATGCTTTGGGGTACTTACAGTACATGCCCAATGGTCTTTACCACCACAACGACATCATATGTTCTTCTCTACCAATTTAGTTGTTTGCTCTACCATTTTTCTCATTTTGATGGTTCCACTTCTTGTTAGAAGATGTGTTCGGTAGGAGCCCACTCATATGTCCACGCCCCCAATACGACGGACGTCCATGGTTGATTGGATTTGTGAAAAAGCACGACTGGCCCACGCCCCACGACCACGATTGTTTTCAATATTTGAATTACCCATTCACTTCAGTGATCTGGTCAGATCCATTGACTGACTCATGGTTAATAAATCATTATTTTGCTCACTAGTAAAGCGCATAACCCGATTAGTTCAGAAATATCTTTTAAATCTCTTTCACAATATCATACCTAAGTATTATTATTAGTAAATAAGTGAAAACAGAGAATGTTTTCTCTAGCATATCTTTGTCAGTGATATTCTCTCCACATAACTTCAACTATGAACTAATCTTGAAAAGTGCAGAATTATACTCATCGAATACTTCTTCTAAAATCTTAGCTCATCCATCTCAAATAACGAACTTTTTGGGAGTTAACTGCCTTCCCGTATTTAGTATATCTCTTTTTAGATTTTCCTGTGTCTTAGTGATCTTTTATAAATGAAGATATTCATTTTTCAATCTCTGAAGATTACTTACTAGAAAAAGATCATGGCCTTTGCCTTGTCTTGATCGTGGTTTTATTCTATCTTTATAGTATCTCCTATGACCATTTCCATCCAAGTGAATCTCAAAGATCTTATTATTCCACGGTAATACCTTTCCCCAGAAATGTCATATTATAAACTCAAGTTTTGTGCTGCCATTATGATACTATAATATGAGACCATACATTAAGTCGGATAATCTCAATATGTCAGAAGATATCTTAATTAATTTAACATGTCATAAGCTTTACCTAGCTTACAATCAATGAATCACGACGCAAATAAATATGGACTGCAAAAGCAGTCTGGGCAAACCAACGGTGATCCACCCAACCAAACGATAACATCAACAACCCACCTGATTCAATGAACTCCCACTCGCAAATAAACGAGATTGTGAAAGTATATCAACCGGCCACGATCTCTGTCTAACCCGACTAAATATACACCAAAAAAGAATGGGTCAACCCATCTATGATTCAAATAACTCCGACGGTAAATAAGTATATAGACTAAGAAGTAGTCGGGTCAACCACCTGGGTGATTCAAATGAACTCCGACGGTAAATAAGCATATGCATCAAAAGTAGTCAGTCAACTGTGCTGGATTCAATGAATCTCGACTGCAATGCTGCTATAGACTAAAAAGTAATGGGTCAACCGACGGTGTATTTTCGACGTATATTACCGCTTTTATATTTCCATATTTTATTAATAAATCATTATTTCAAAAAAACAAAACCAAAATAATTATATTTACAAAGTGGATAATTATTAAAGATAATCATCCAAAATAATCTTATCACTAATCATCATAATTTAAGGTCTCAAATTCTATGGACAAACCTCAATTTTCTTACTTCATTAGTAATAATAATAATAATAATAACAATAATAATAATAATAATAATAATAATAATAATAATAATACATTTTTCGTTAACTAAAATTAAAACACAACATTGACCGGAACAAAAAAAAATAAAAAAATTCCATTGAACTTTAAAACCTTTGACAGAAAAAAAAAAATTCATCTGTAAGGTGATTATTAACGGCAATGTCCATGAATCCAAAATCGCTCTAATTATTTCATATTGCAAAAAAGTATGTAGTTATTAGATATGGAGGTTACTTAATTCCATACCCAGTTAAATGGATCTTAATCGAATGAGACAGTAAAGAATACTAAAAGAAAAATCAAGATAATCACTCATTAAATAATACGTTTAGTAAGTCAATGTTCCATAATATCACAGTAAGATTAAATGCAGAGGCTATGACTGCTATACTATTACCGTATATTAGTTATTATACATGCTATACCACTTCCACTTAAGACCTAAGCTGCTACTAGTATCAGATACCATGTAACGACTTATGTAGTAGTCATTAAAACCGAACACCGAGTCACTAAACCGACGGATTCACTCAAAATACAATCTGCTTCATCCAAAAATGTGCTCAAGCTTTCCAATCAAAACAGCTTAAAAATTTATAATCCATCGCCTAATATCGAAACGACCAACCCATAAATATATAAGCGTCAAATATATCCCAAATAAAGTAACGCCGGTAAGGCTATGAACACATGATATCAGATCCTTAATAAATGACAACAAATTTTACAAGCAAAGTTTTCAAAAGCGAAAATACAACAATCAAAATGTTTGACAACACATCAAAATCGACCGCTGAGGATCCTCCGCCACCCGACGCCACCTAAATTTTGAATAAAAACTTCAAACAAATTGCCTGTGCCGCCTCATTAACCCGGCACAAATGAGCCGCCCAACGCGGTGGGGCGAAGTTCGCGAGGCTTGGCAAACTTAACACGTGGTGAACTTACCATACGGAACGAGTCAATCAATAATATAATAGTCAAATATGAATAAAACACATATATCCAGACTACCTAAAAAGGTCATACAACATAATTCAAGCAGAAATCTCGTATTATTAAATACATGAAGATATACTGTATAGTTCAAAGAAGCACACAATTTCGTGAAAAGAAATCAATGTACTCAACAACGACTAAAACTCTAAATATCAAACCTCCTATCTCATACTCCACCAAAGATACTCATCCTCTAATGCCGCATATACTCAATCCGCTTCCACCAAGTAGGAATGGACTAATCAATAATCACCCCAAGCACTTATACCCAGCAAAGATAAGCCAAAAACCGCATTCTATATACACAAAGTATAAGGCACACCGCACTTATACACAAAGTATATGCACACCGCACTTATACACAAAGTATAAGTGCACACCGCACTTATACACAAAGTATAAGGCACACCGCACGCTATACCCGTAGTATGTGGCCAGCATCAACAATGCACACAAAGAAAGTTGATCAAAGACCTATACCGCTCTTATACCAAGAGTAAGGCCAAACTCAGCATCGCTATACCGTGAAGATAGGCCACACCGACACGCATTTTACTGTAAAGAAAGTTTCATCAAACAGAAGTCATACCGCATCGCCAAGTACCGTAGTAGGCCAAACCCACGCTTATACCGTAGTATAGTGGCCAAACCAAGACGCTATACCGTAGTATGCGCCAATATACATATCCTCGCAAAAGCGAAAGTGAGAGTCACCTAACTCCTAGTAATCCCAACCATGAGTCACCCCAGATACCTAAGTCACCTCAAGCCTATAGATAACTCTAACCATCACCTCTCAATAACTACCATTTACTCCCAAACAATATCCAAGCACACAAATAAAAACATCTCACAAATCAGAAGTCAAACACAATCGCCAACAAGGCCATTTAAATCATAAGTGCCCACAGTGCCACATAAATTCCAAATGTAGTTGGAGTTCAAGCTATTACTTACCCCAAGAATCTTTAACGCCTACGTAATATAATCACATAATCATATACCATGTATATCATTCTCACATAATCATATCACAATAACACATGTTCACACGATTTAAAGTAAGAAGTAACACCCACAGATAAGTACCACCTCCGCTTAGCTACCGCAAAACCTTCACGAAAGACAATCATGCACCGCCCTTTCCACGATCAACGCCTAAACAACACCCGTAAAGTAAAATCAAGACCTACTTTCTACTATATACCGCTCTAAGATACATAACCAACTCTAGTGGAACTATTCTAAATGGTATAACTTGACTCGATAAACTATCGAATTATAATCCTATCGGACACAACCTAGTCGATCCCCCGCTAACTTCCATCTTATCACTTTTTCATTACAAATCAACTTATGAGTCATTCTAGTTAATTAAGAAATCCATGATTAACAATCTACACTCCGAAATATCAATTATAACTCAATCCTCGAATTTGGCACTTTTTCAACATAACCCCCTTTAATCAATTTTTAAATCACCAATTTAACATCATAACAACTATAATAAGGCCCCAATATAACCTCCTACACATTTAAAGTCTTATAAAATATCCACATAAAGTCAACCGAAACCTAAAAGTCAACTCGACCATAACGTCCTCAAACGCATCTCTTAAATCACTTAATTCATCACTCAAATACGCCACGTGAACCCATAACCAACTAAGATTTATCATAAAATTCAATTATGGAAAAGTCAACTAAAAGTCAACTATGTCAAAACCCAAGAAATATCTCGAAAGACTCAAATTTCTTACCTTAACCTCAAAGAGGAACGACGGGGAGCACAATATTCTACAACCGATCTTCAGTTCGAGCGACAATCGAAGTTAAATGGAAAATGAAATTTTTAAGGGGGAGGCTTAATTTCTGGCCAAAATGCAGGAAAGAATATGAAGTCAAGGATGACGATGACGCTGAGGATATGTATAATGTGATATTTAAAAACCGAGTCCCAAGCTGGTTTTGCGAATTCTCCGCTTTTATCGCATTTCTTAAAACCTCCACGAACCCGATTTCAAAGATAAAATTCTTCCATGGCAAACACTACTAAATTATAAATGAAATTCGCTCAAAAGTTTTACTTAAATAATATTATCATCGAAAAAAAATATACTATTCTGTCCCACCGAATCGAAAATTTAAAATTTTATTATTATTTTTTTTCAGAATTTTGGTTATTACATACCAAATATTTACTAATATATTATGATCACCATGGTATAATAGAGCTATAGTGGGGAAACTTACATAAGAATTTGAGAGATCAAAGTTACGCCAGATGCAACTCATCGGAAAAGTTCTCGATCGCTCCGATAACGCTAAGTAATAATAGAGAACAAGCATAACATAAGTAAGAGATTTACCTATATATAAACATAATACATAGTAAGGCCTATATATGTGCTTCTCACAAGCCGATACACTGTATAATTAATCCTCCCTATTATTTAGCTAAGTGATTATCATCCACTAAAGTGATAATAATTCATAACAGAGTACTATATACTTCATAGTAAAAAACAGCCCATCTAACTAATTTACATAATAATCAAGCACAAGAAAGGATTAGGATTGAGACAATACTAACAAACCCAAAACATTCAATCTCAAGAGCATAATATAAAAATATGATTTTTATAGCTCAACCAGTGGCGGAACACAGAAGGGGACAAGGGGAACAACGGTCCCCAGAGTTCAAGCTTAGAAAGGATCAATTGCCCTTTCAATTTTGAAATTCAAATATAAGTATTTTTACATAAAATATAGAATTTCCCCGACCCCCGTAACTCCCTAAATAATGGGGAAAAATTATTTAAATAGATCTAATGCTATTGGATCCCAGTTTTGATTCAAGCTCCGTCACTGACTACATCCCTTTATTTTAAATAATTTATGAACCACCAACCCTTTTAGCCAAATGCCTAAAATATTATAACTTGAGAACTACATTCAACCAATGGCTTATAGCCTAGTGGTATTCAACCAGAGCCTTTAACCAATGCCCTTCTCCAATAGAAACACATGTCCACCTTATAACTAGGGATGTTGTCGGTTCAAACCGAAAAAATCGATCAAATCGAACAAAACTTTATCATAACTTTTCATAATGCAATTCAAAAAAATTGATAATTAAAGATTCATCTCGAAAAGTGAGAATGACTTTAAAATAAAAAATACTAGTATGGACTATGAATTTAAATGTGTGTTTGTGTACATACTCTCTCAATTTCTCAAAAACTTACCACATTGAAATATATTTGAGACATTACAATGTAAAATGAACAAAATCAATTTGGATTGGAGATAGATAGATGGTAATAATATTTGAATATCTTTTTTAATTGAAATTATCTTTATTGATAGAAAAAGGGTACTATTGGTACGGTAACATCGAATATACTTTTATGTGCTTAAGGTGGATGGTTAAAAAGGGTAGAACGGTATTCACATTCCTTAATTGTAAAATTTGGTAAAAAAATAAAATAACATGCAATAATAGTTGGCTGAAAATCATGGCATGATTACACATAATCCTCTAATTTGAATCCATAATTTTCACCTCACAATCAAAATCATCTCCACCTCACAATCAATAATAAAATACCATCCTAGAATATGATTATATAAAATTATTAAAAAAATATTAAAAAAAAGTCTCTGGAAAACATGTAACATTCCCAACCAAAAATAAGGAGAAAACTATACAACAATCGTTAAGATTTGTAAAATAACCTAGGTATATTATATTTGATATTAGTAAAAACTCAACTTGAGTGAAATCACTACAAGAAAAAATTTAAGCAAAATAAATTATGAATGTAGAACTAATCAGTAAAAAAAATATTGATTATTGTAGAAAACATTTTTTTTAATGAAGTGAAACAAATACAATGAGGATTTACTATATGATTTTATTTTTTGAGTTGAATTTAGGAGTTTTAGTGAATTATAAAGTTGAGAATTTGCAAAGTAAATTTGTGCGTTTAATTAAAATATATGTAGAAATGTTTGTTGTGAACTTGTGGATATATGTTGTTATACATAATTGAGAATAATTGGCCACTTATGGCGATGACGTTAAAGAGACTATAACTAAAATACACAAAACTATATATATCATAATTCGTTTTCGAGAATAAATTGTAATTGGAACAACTAGAAAAAAAAAAAACCATAATTTAATTTAAATCCATTTTGTTGGCGTTTTGGTGATTGAATATCTGAATAACAAATCATTTCAATATATTTTTTGCATTGATTTTTTTTTCCACATTATCATCTAAAATTATTATGACGAACATGTATCTGAATAAATAACTACTTTGATGCATTTTTTGTTGTTCTAAATGTAACATTGATTTTTGTTCAATTTTTCATTTTGAAGTCATTTTGTAGGTGTTTTGGTAAATAAATAATCGAATAAATAACCAATTTGATATATTTTTTGTTAGTAAATTATTTTGCATGTTATCTCGCCCACTTTCTATACTATTATATATAGGTGAAAAGTGTAACTTGTTTTACTTCGACTACCTGTCGAATAATCAAGTAATAAATACTACATCGACTCTATCTCAAGTCAATACAATACTTGTTGAAAAATGAATGCAAAATTTAGTAGCAGTACCATATCGAAGATGAGAATACGGCCCAATTTTATATATGGGCTGGTCATTTTAGTCATGGTGCAACTGTGTCTTCAGTTGGTATTACTAAAGCCTTCCACGCGAAGGTACGCGAGGCAAGTCCTAGTGTAAACTCTATGCCGGATGTAATATAAAACATTAGTCCGGAGCGGGGTCAGTCTTTATGCCTTCCTTAACTCGAAGCCAGACAGACCTCTATTATATGCTAATTATATTTTGCACCCCAAAAGTTGGAGACTTTTGGTTTTCTTCCGTTTTGGAATTAAGTTGCATTCAGTAGACTGTTACACCATTAACTACTGCAGAGTTAAGTGGCTATTGAAGATTGGAGTAAAGGAGTGACTGATCACCACCCCTTCTACTCCCTATATAAGTGGAACAACTTCATCCCTTGAATCATAAGCAATCAACTTCGTTTTACAAACACAAACAATTTTCTTTTAAGTATACTTCGCTTCTCTCAATTCTACTAACACGTTTAGAGTGCTAAGGCAAGATCGGTTCTAACCATTGTATCCGGGAATCCCGCTTGCTCTAAAGTCCTAAGCACCTACGGTAGGGAGCAACTGGGTTTAAGGAAATTGTAAGTGTTCACACAAGCCTTGGTTGATGTTTAGCTTATGATTTTATAGCCAAAGTTCCTCTCAAGTTATTCTTCCTGTTCAACGAAACTTCCTACAACACTGCGGCTGAAAGTAAAACAAAACAACTGGGTAAACTACCGCGTTAATGTAGCACCAGGTCTAGTGACTCCTGCTTCCAGCGAAGGATTCCACTATGATAAGGGAATTATAAATAAGAACTTACAATGAATGCTCCCATTCTTCTACGCCCTATTATACTCCTATCTTGATGTATAAGTCCAGGCTCCTCCTGACTTCACTACACCTCTCCTCCACTACACACTACTATCCCTAGTATGTGAAACTACGTGGTACAATAAAATGCAGGACTGTTGTAACAAGGTGTTAACAACAGTTGTACAATACTAAGGGAGTTTTATAGATCAACTCCGTATATTCAGCCTACAATAAAATATAAACTCTCAAAGCTCTTTTGCCTCACGAAATATAATGTATAACACTCTCTTGTTTTCGGTAGTGTCTAGGTCTGCAGGAGAGGCCTTTATATAGTGTAGGCACAAACAAGTTTATGGAAATAACTTCCATAAACAAAACTTTCCATCTTGTAAAATCATTAATACATTCGATCTTTTCTTCTTGTCCAAGACGTGTGAATCTTCTTACTTGTTGACCAAGAACTTCCTTTTCTATTATAGAAATCAATCACATCAATTAAGATCTTCTTCATAAAAGGAAACACAATCTCTTCGAAATATCCTCATCGTCCTCGAGTTGTTGCTACCAACTGCTAGTGACAGTTGGTATGACATCGTCAAAACACTTGGCAAATTTTCATGCACTAACAAACTCCCCTCGAGTGAGTTTTTTAGGACAAATTCGAGAACTCACACGTCACAATTCAACGTGATAGACCTACAAATATAATTACCAGCGAATAACTCGCAAATAAAATCAACATACAAGACGGATACTAACATAATTACAATAAATTAAATGTCAAAGACAAGTATGAAGACGATGGCTAAACTGGTGCCATAAAACATAAAATTCATAATGGCTAACACCACCACATCCAAATTATTACAAAAATAAAAATACGCCACCATAGGACTCTCCATCCAAACATCTCCCCTATTTGTCCTAAAACATAACCAAACCACAAATATCAGTCCGAGGCGCCTCCGCACCATCGACACCAACACCGGATCAACATCTAGATTAGCCTCCCCACTTAGGCTCTTCAATCGTGCCTCTAACACGTACTTCTTTGACAAGGCTAGTCTCAATCACTTCATCCGCATGGCGAATCTCATCCCTTAGAATCCCCGATTGTAGTCATCGTGGGCACACTTCCTAAAGCTTCACAAGTGTCAATTATCGTTGAGGTATTGCCGGGCAACAACATGTGTGCCTTACATCGGGCTTAGTTGATCGTGATAACACCGGGCATGATCCCTCCCTCATCGCAATTTAATGTCTTTTTCTAATCTTGGAGAATGCTACACAGACAAAAGATAGGCAATAGCCTGGAAAGCATTATTACGAGATCGAAGATGTCAGTACGCTTTGGTCGAAGATGAATTGAATCTAAAATTAAATGAGGTCCCAATGCCCATCATAAATGTAATCCTAGACAAGGTCTCGAGACACTTATGGTAGCGTAGTGGGAAACCAAGTTGGTTACTCCTACCTTATGAAGAATGTAAAGATACTTCATTAATTAAGTTTCGACGAGGAAGTTCTAAAGTATCCATTAATAATGCATGGTGAAAAATCAAAGGTGAAATTTCGGAAAGTTACCTTTTGATAGTTGGGACTAGCAGGGTCCATCGATGTCCTCAGACATGTTGCAAACAAATTCCTTGAACAAATTTTGGATAGTAAGGTCCAATAGCTTCAACAAGCTAGTTACGATACATGCATCTCTCAAGTACGCTTATAATGCTGCACTGGCCGTGGGTAACCTCGTGATAGCATCTTCTCAAAGAAGAATCCTCCGTTGGCAACAAACCTCCACCCGACTCCTCGGCTCTTCTTTTAGAATTTAGGGGCTGCCATGCAGACACCGGCAAAGAACATTCTTGGGCACCACTCTTAATTCCCAACTCACTGCCCGCTGCCTTCCTCCTCTTGGTTGGGTTATCACAACCCGTAATATCCTCTTCACCGACTCTTGAGCCTCTTCTTAGTAGTATTGCCACCCTTGCTCATGCTCACAACCATTCGGCCGTGAGACAAGCTTGTATCTATAGCCTCAAAGATCCTCATGCACATTTGTATATGTAAATTTCGCCCAAGAACCTTCTCACAATTGCTCTATCTTCATTTCGCCTTCCTAGTACGCTTTTGGTCGCTTCTTTCTTTCTTACTGAGTTTCTTCTTCGGCTTAGAGGGCTCACTATCATCAGCCACCTTCTTGTGCTTCCTCTTCTTGGATTTATTTTCCCCGACCAGCATTCTCGTGAACCACATCCCATATATATCATCATACCTTGACCAACAGTTGGTTTCTCCACTCTGCCAGCCTCACCTCCAAAGGTCAACAATATTGGAATCACACCTTCATCGCCAGCAAGCCAGCCTCGGCTAAGTGTTAGTAGCAGCACTTGGTATGTCCACACCCATACCTTTCCACAATGCTGTTCGGCTGCAGTCATCGGCTGGGGCCATTCTAAAACATCTCCCCTCGGTGATCGCTTATCTCAATCCATCCAACGTGTCCCCGACACTGATCAACACCTCCTCACCCAAGCCTTCAAGATTTCTGGAGCTCCACTTCTTGAGTCACCGTATCCTCAACACGTGACATATTCATTACCCCCTTTCGAGTCAACAATACTTAGACATAACAACAAATATTTTTGAATAATAAAAGAGGATTCTAAGAAGTTTACTGGGTGATGTCATCGCTAGCTTGGAATGATGTGATGGTTTTGACACATCTACAAGATTCCGACAACTCAAGACACGTGAGAGTCAACACTTTTCTTCAACAATCGAGCAATTATTTCTCCAATATCCTTTATCTACTTTGAATTTTATCATGGGACTTATCCCCTACCCAACATCATCATCTCACAATTGGCTCCCACCCTATCTGTGGTTATCGAAGTTCTCAAATGTTGATATAGTCAACCCATGGCAAATAAAGCTATGAAATTTTGTTTTATTCTAAAAACTAGTTCTTCCTCCTACGCCGTCAAATGCGGCTTTCAACTGGGTTCTTCATTCACCGTAGAGGTAATTCAACCACCATGCATGCATCATCACTAGGGCCTCCACCATTTTTCTTGCCTTTAGTTGCTTTACCTGGAGTATTAACACCTCTTCGAGTTCTTACCATGGTTATTTTTGAAGTTTTAGTGCGGTTTTGGGAGAATGAAGAACGATTGAGAGTGTTTTGGGAGAGGGAAAGTGTGTTTGTGTTTCGGGATCGTAAGAACTGCGAAAGAACAAGTGAAGTTTGGTAAGCACGGCGTGTTTTTATATTTTTACAAAGGGTTATATGGCAATTTAACACAAATAAGGGCGGGCGATTAAGACAAAGCGTTTACTATAATAAATAAACCACGCTTGCCTTTAACTCGAGAGTTAAGTTGTCCTTCAAGATTTCGCTCCAAAATTAATTCACCAAAATTCAAACTTTCAGCCATATGCCAAGAGTTGTAACACCTGGTACCAGCCCTTTGAGAACCTTTGTTCTCTATCCACCAGTTGTAACACTTGGTGTCAAATATCACACCCCTAACATACAACATATCTTGCTTCTATTTACGTATCACACACAACTTTTGGTCCGCTTTCCCAACTTGGCATCTCCACAAGCTTTGTCTTTAATCTCGAGTGTGGCGTACCACCTAACAGCCCATATGAAATGATTTGGTCGGATATTTATGCAATTTGAGTGCCCCAATTTCTTTTTCCATAATTCAAAGATCACATCTCTTACTCGGACAGTTTTCAATGGAAGTCCACATGTAAAATTGTCGGGCGACCAAGATAACTGGCTCTGATCACAACTGTTATTGACAGTGCACCCCTCCTTGCAAAAGAACACCTTCATGCCATCGTCACACAACTGACTTATGCTTATGAGATTGACAGTTAATCCTTCTACTAGAAGAACATAAGTCAAATGAGGCAAGCCATCTACATTCAATTATCCTTTTTCAATAATTTTTTCTTTTCTTCCATCACCAAATGTGACATGATCTCCTTTGAGAGATTGAACTTGGGTGAGATATAACTTCTTCCCTGTCAAGTGTCTTAAGCACCCATTATCAAAATACCAGAATGATTCTGATGACATCTTCAACGAGGTGTAAGAGACCTAGCTGACAGTATTCACCTTTTTTACCCACTGAGTTTCACGTGGTTGATACTTGCTACGTTTTGGTCCATACAATTTGTAACAATAAGGAGCCATATATCCTTTCTTACCACAATAACACAATACTAAAGCCTCTTTCTTCATCTATGACCAATAGTCAGCCTCCAACCGTCTCACAGTGGATCCAACCCGTCTGAACAAATTTTGTATCCTCTTTATGTTTGAAAAGTTTTCCTTTGTCAAAACCAATGCCTGTACTATCTCCAGCTTCTTTGCCAACCACCAAAATTTCCTCAAGAATATTGGTACTCGAATTCATCATTTTCAATCCCTTATTTAGTGCACTAACTTAAGCTTTCAAGTTGTGAAGCTCTTCGTCTTGATCCATGCCAAGTTTCCTCGCCTCATTTTCTATCTTTTAATTTGCACCTTCAACATCGAATCTTAGTATATACCACATCAAGTTAGTTCCATCCACTTGGTGTACAGAGTTTGTAATTTTCAAGCAACTCCTCTTCAGTCATATCTTCCTCATCCTCACTGTTGTCGTCCATAGTGTCGATAACAGTTGGCTTGGTCACACCTGTAAAGGCCACAAAGTTGTTAATTTGATCATCTTGTTCATCTTCAGATTCATCGTCACTTAAACTTGAGGAGTAATTCTTTGACTACTTCTTGATGTAGTTCACACTCACTGATACGACTAAAACCTTCACATTCTCTACATCAACGCCTTTCGATTATTTCTATTGACCTGCACCATAGTTTCCTTGTTTCACTGGCTTCTTCTATCTGTTGTTGCTTTTATCAGTGGCAGGAGGAATTACACTTCCACTAAATGGTTTCTTGTTAAACCATTTGAGAGTTTTGAAAGTTTTTTGGCCAATGCATTCATGGTTTCTACGCCCAAAAGCTTTCAAAGCAATTTCTTCTTGCCGGATTCCCCATTATCAAGCGACATTTCGAACGTAGTCAGGTTCCCAATCAGTTCATTCACACTCATAGTGGTCAAATCCTGAGCCTCCTCAATGGCCATAACCTTATGAGCAAATTTTTTAGGCAACGTTCTTAAAACTCCCATCGGGCAGCGGACTCATTAGCAATATCCTTTACTTTGTTGTTGTAGGAGGGTATAGATTCATCTTCTTCCAATTTTAATGTTTCAAACCGTGTTGTTAACTGTTGGAGTCTTGACAAACGTACCTTCAAATTTCCTCCATACACGGTTCGTAGGGTATCCCAAGCAACCTTTGCCACGTTACAAGTGTTGATTAGCTTGAACACATTAAGATCTACATCATTAAAGATGGCATTGAGGGACTTCTCATTCCCTATTGCTAGTTCCTGTTCTTCTCCGGTCCAATTATCCTCTGGCTTCACTGTTGTCACATTATTGTTAGTGACAAATAGTCGTAGCTCCAATTCAAATTTAATAACTTTCTATGTCCTAGCAAGTTCTAGACTTTAGAGTATTGCCATCCTAGATTTTGCAATATGCATAGTCAAGTTCCATCGCTAACACGCGTAAAGCAATAGACCTTCCTTCCTTAAATCCTTTCATCCCAAAAGACATACATACCACTGTGACGCCGAAAACCCGCCTAATACTAAAACTATTAATAACACTATTACTGACTCGATCCCCAAGTCAATAAAATACTATGGTGAAAGTAAAAACACAATAATCTAGGTAACCCTGCTCGCGCCAACGTGAAGACCTAGGTCCTGGGGCGACTGGGCCTAATGAAATATTCCACTATGATATGAGAATTACAAATAAGGACTTATACGAATGTCTGCCTCCCGATGTATGTCCGTGCTCCCCTAACTTCAATACACATCTCCACTACACACTACTATCCTAGTATGTCAAACTACGTGTAAAACAAAATGCGTGACCGTTGTAACAAGCGTTAACAACATATGTACAATACTAGGAGTTTTATAGATCAACTCCGCATTCAAATTTACAATAAATATAAATCCTCAAAAATCTTTTGCCTCATGAAATACAATGCAAAACACTTCCCTCTTAGCTTCTTCGGCATGGTCTCATCGAGAGGCCTTTATATAGTGTGGGCACAAACATGTTTATCGAAATAACTTCCATAAAAAAAACTTTCCATCTTGTAAACATATATGACAAAGCACTTTATATAGTGAGGCCTTTAATAATGCTCGATCCTTTTTTCTTGTCCAAGACGTGTGAATCTTCTTACTTGATGACCAAGAGCTTCATTTTTTATTCTAGAAATCAATCACACCGATTAAGATCTTCTGCATAAAAGGAAACACAATATCTACGAAATATCTTCATTGTTCTCGAGCTACTACTACCAACTGCTAGTGACAGCTGGTATGCCATCGCGAAACACTTTATCAATTTCCATGCACTAACAGTAGGTGTTTTAGTTAATGAATACCTGAATAAACAACCAACCACTTCGATATGTTTTTATTTATTTCGATTTCTTTAATATATTCTCCATTTTAATTTCGTGAATGTATATTTTTTTTTTGTTCACTTTATCATTTGAAAATCATTTTACAGATGTTTTGGTGAGCAAGTATCTAAAAACAAGATGGGAACAAGGAAAAAAACAAATGTTCAATAAGTGAACCTCAATTAGAATTTTTTTTTTTGCCTATACATCCAAAATGGATTTAAAATGGTAACCACATACTATTATTATTTTCCATAAATACTAAAAATAATACTCCCTCCATCCCAATTTCTTAGGCATATTTTTCATTTTTAAAATTCCCTAAACTAAGTCTCATTTGTGAGATGTGATAATGGAGGGAAATCTAAATACAAGACATATATTTGAATATTCTTTAAGTATGTGCAAAAGTAAATGAGTCGAAGAATTAGGGATAGAGGGAGTAATACAAACGAATGACCAAAAAATTGACAAAATAAAATACAATTGATTGATAAGACAAAAGGAACATAATAAAATAATAATTAAAATTCAAAACCAAAAAAGAAAATGGAAACTAAGACAAATAAATCAAGAAAAAAATAATTTAGTTAGGTGAAATTTTGAAATTGACAAATCAAATCACAAAAAGATGTTAAGTGGAAGTAATAAAATAGGAAACATATAAATTAATTACCAAAATTTCAACATGAAAACAGCCCAATTGTTATTTCCTTTTATTTATTTATTTTTAATAAAATATGAATGGACGGATTTACCCCTGTTTTAATATAGTCGTCGGCTAAAAAGACACTTAAACATATGATCTTAAGACTCTAATGAACTTGCTTCTCTAATTTCTCAAAGATGTAAGTGGGGTACATGGTTCGGGTTGGGCGGTTTAAATCTATTTTCAAACCGATCCGACATGTGGTTTTAAATGACAAACCATAACCTTCTCATTCAATATATAAACCATGGTTTGATATCTAAGTGTTTGGTAACAATTTCACTAATTAAAAATACTATTTATTCTTTTAAGAAGAAAGTCAACACAAAGTCAACACAAAGACACTAATATTTAATTCTACACCCAATAGCAATCAACGATAAATATTCAAAATTCAACATGAAGTAAAATAAATCGAATGAAACTCTAAAACTAAAATAAATAGATTATTTATCGTGTAAGCAATATCACTACGTTTCAAAAAATCCACTTATATGATTTCAAAGCACTCCACATATACGAGTCATTTCACGCTGTGCGATTTGACGCTGACATTTCCGTCAGGAACAAATTCATTGTTAAGACGTGTTAGTTTAATGAAGGGTACTTCTAGTGCACACATCAAAATGCTTAATTTAACACTTACACGCATACTTGACAACAATAGAAAATACGTCTGTGATTATCCAAGCTGAAACCTCGCTCACGCATCTCTTCGCATTACTATTTGCAGAAAATATTTTTCCTAAAGACTTCCAATATTGCAAAGATGAAAGAAAATAGAGAATGAAGCGGTTAGATTGGAAAGGTTGAAGAAGCTTAGGAAAAGTGTAATCAAATAAGATTTGGTGTTTGTGTATAAATAAAATAAAGAAGATTGAGGGGTTTTCAAGGTGGAAAATGCGCTGAGTAAATTACCCTTCATTAAAACTAACAGATTCAAATAAATCTAACGTATATTTGATAGAAGTGGTCGCCATAGTCTCTTTTTAAACCCGAGTGATCATATAAGGGTGGGTCCGAAATGAACGATATAAGTGGAATTTTTTGAAACGTTAGCGATGCCCCCCGCCATTCGCCCAAATATAAATTAGCGGACTACGGCTCAATACAATATTTAGGGTTAATTATTAGATTTATGCTTTATAGTTTATACTGATATTATTTAATAATATTTAACTATTAATAATTATTTAATATATTTAGTGTTCAATGGCGGGTTGGTTCGGTTTGTGGCTGGATATTAAATGAAAAACCAAAATCAAACCAATTAAAAATTAATATAAAAAATCAAAACCAAAACCGAACCAAATATTTGAAAAATTGTCATAATGGTTCGGTTTGGTTTCATTTGGGCTGTTTGGGTGGTTTGACGGTTTTAACTGCACAACCCTACATGTAAGTAGAAGCTCGGTAACATCAACAACTCCTACCCAATAAATTATAAAATGGTAGAAACTAGCATGGTTTAATATTTCATTTTCGGATATAGTTTCGCTAGGATAAAAATGAGAACGTTTCAAAAATATTAGAAATATTTAAGAAACAATGTAAAATCTTAAAAACTCAAGATAAGTTGTATATACTAAAAGCTATGAACGAATATAACCTCATTAGCAAAAATAAAAATAAAAGAGAATATTTTTCAATCAATGTTCCATAGATTAAAATGCTTGACATAAATTTTTAATGAAAATTTGGAGTTTTAAATAAAATATGTAATGCATTAATATTATTGAAAAATATGTAAAAGGCAGAACAAAACAAATAATAATAGACAATTGTACGATCTCATCGCCCTAAGTTTCAGGCTGCATTTATGTGAGAAGAATAATTTTTATTATTTATGCAAAGGGGTTGGCAAAATAAAATTCATTGTGTGGAAATTCCTAGTGTACAAGTTTTATCAAATCAAAGAGGATCGACTTTCCAAACTATAAGTCCCCAAGCGTTTGCTGACAATTTCAAGTAGATGCTCAAGTCATTGACTGCCGATTTCACTTGGATTTGATTTTGAATTGGGATAAAATCTCTGCGAGGTGGATACGTGCCTTTGGTCTTCATGACTTAAGACCGGTCTCGACTTGATATGATCCGAGCCGGGAGCCTTTAGCACAGATTCCTTGTTGCTGTGTTGACTTGATATCGAAGTCTTCGACTTGATCTCCGGTCTATATTAGACTTGATGTGGACTTTATCGCAATCGTGTTGTATCAGTGAGTCTTCACCTTTGTGACGGGACTTAAGGAATGTTCCTCGTGTGGACTGTAGTCAATAAGTTAGTGCTTCTTGTGGGACTTAGTAGCTATGCTACTTGTCTTTGTGAGGGACTTTGCAGCTCGATAGGCTACTTTGTTCTCTAAATGGGATTGATTTGGATAACTCCAGCTCTTAAGCTATGGAGTGATAGAAAGCATGTTGTTTGAACCAATGTACGCCTCTGTTTGTATTCACAACGACCTTAGTACTTGTTGCCATAGAGTGACTTAGTGAGATTCTGAATCGCTCAAGCTTTTATCTTGGTAAATTACAACGGCCTTAGTAGCTTGGTTACTGTAGAATATTTATCAATACGAAAAGTTGAGTATCCCAACCTTGTCGATGATTACCGATCGACGTATTGTACCTTTAACATCAGATTTTTCCACCTCAAAGTGAGAATTGAATATCTCGTATTTCCTATATTTGAACTGATGAATTAAACTGAGGTTTTTTAGTCAGTGTAAGATTACACAAGCTTTTAGCTTATTACCTATCATTCAAAGCGTTTCGAGAGATCTCGTGGCCGATTCTCAATGTATTTTGCTTTTTGACTTGAAGAATTATTGCGTTTGTGCAATAATTCTTGATTCCTGTGTGCAATAATTTTTGTTTTCCACCTACTTATGGTGTTTCGGTGGTGGTTCAAAATACTTAACTCATAAAATTTCAAAGGTGTCCTCCAGATTTTCTAAGTTTTTTTTTTAATTTCTTCTTTAATTTGAGAATGTTGTTGGATTTTCAAAAATAAGGAAGAAAATATTGGCTTTGGGGTCAATATTTGCTTCCGATTGGTCGGGTTTGATTGTGTGGATCACGATCTTAACCATCAAATTTCGAGGCAAGATTTGAACCTATTTGATTTTTGGGAATTAATTTTCTCCAAGAATTGAAAGATGCTACTATTTTAATATGCTAATAAGTGTTCCATATCTTTTCTAGGTCAAACATATTTTCATGTTGATTCCAAACCTTTGGAGCCTTGATTTTGAACCACATAATTTCGAGACTCCATTTTGAACCCCGAAACTTCAAGCTTTAATTTTAGCCCCTATGGTCGATTTTAACCCGATAAAATTGAGAATTTTGGCCTCGAACCCTAAATTTATTGAACTTTTAATTCGAGGTTGTATTCCCGAAAACTCTTGTTCGTACAAGGGTTTCACATTAAATTTAGGGCTTAATTGAAAACCTCATCCACGTGTTACTTTAGTGGTTTATTTAATTAATTTGATTAAGTCATTTTAATCATTTAATTATTATTTGATAAATTTTCATCAGTTTCCACATTGTCCCTCAAACCGGTACATACGTAGTAGGTGTCGTGTTCGCCCAGATAAGGTTCATTTTCCAACACGAATGTAGTGGCTACGTGATATTTCAAGCGGCTTTTTTACTTCTAGCATTGCCTCGACATCCGGCCCTTTTGACTTATTGGATGTAAGGTTAGATCATCTGTTGATGAGAATTTCTATTACTCATCTGATCCGGGTCATCAACGGGTCCCCTCCGCAAGAGGTCCAGAGCGCATTTGGTTTACCTGCATTTTCTGACTTATTACAAATGCATTTAAGGCTAACTGCAGTCATAATTCATCATCCGTGTCATTTGGAGACTTTACAAGATGATTACCTATAAGATTTATTGTGATGCCTTTGACCACGATCCATGGCCAACTCCTGACTGCAGGTCAATTTGCTTTGTAGGATTTATTGTGACGATTTTTGCATAACAGATCTCTAATTAAGTCTTCTTCGCCTGACTCAGTCTAAGACTTTAATTATGTGGGATTTAATGCCAACTTGTGTTTGGGATCCCATTCAATTCTCAATTTATTGGAGAATTGAATTATTTTAGTTTGATGTTACCACGACGTATTATACGTTAAGCACTCCATTAATTATAAATTTGGTTGTAGACTGAAGTTATTTGAGTTTCATGTTAATACGATGTATTACATGTTAAGACCTATTTAATTATCAATTTATTAGAGAATTGAGTTATCTGGCTTGATGTTAACACATTTATTATATGTTATGGCCCATTTAATTTTAATTTATTAGAGAATTAAATTACTTTAGAGAAATGTTTCTAAGTCAATCCTTTGGATTTGACGTTTCAATATCTTCAACATAAATTTATTACATGTTGGATATTTTAAAATGATTATCCTTAATTTTAATCCCATTTTTAGATTTTTTTCAGACCAATTTTCGGGTCTATCAAATATTTGGGATATATTTTTCATGTGAAAATTTCATCATCCCCACCCTATGTGTGAGTTTTCAACAGCGCGACATAGGCTAGTTCGCTTTTATTTCTGCCTTGTATCTAGAACCTTTTCATCCAACAAGACAAGGCTAGTGGACTTCGTGGTAATTGGCTCAGCGAGGTCTATATATAAGTGGGGGGATGAATAAAAAAATCACCTCATCATCTCCCCCCGCCCCTAGCGCGCGACTACCGAGGTAAGTAGGTAGTTTCTCCATTTTTATTTCTTTTCTTGCTCCTTGCAACATTATATGATCATACCTCATCACCAATGTGCTTTCTTCATGTTTTGCAAGTTCTTCGAGTTGAGTAGAGATATAAAGTTGACAACTTTTTGGGATCTTGCTCAAGCTTTTGCACAAAGGTAGTACCTTTGACTCCTTAGGTATCTTTTTTATGCTTCTTGATGAACCCTTTGATGATTATGCTTGTACATGCTTAACTAGATACTTTAAATATTCCTTTGAAATACATAGCATAGTTATTTTCTTGAATTGCATGATTTTGGTTCGTCAAAATTTCTCTCGCCTTTGTTAGAAAATCGCCGATAACTTTTTCGCTATAAGTCCTGCTTGAAGTCTCCGCCTTTATATCGTTGTGGCGATAACGAAGAGACGGTTCTTTTGGCTTATAGTGCGCCTCATAATTCGGCATGTAGCTCGAGTTATGACTGTTTTAAGATGTCATAGAAATTTTTTGCTTTTTGTAGGTTCTTTGGGATTTGTTTGTCCCAACTCGATGTCCTATCATGGTATTTCGCTCATAGACTCATTTATGAAGCTCCACTGGTATATTTTTTCCAATTTTCTCCTCGGTACTTCAGGCTGTCGGGTTGTCCAACCTCATAAGCGTATGTAGGCTATGCCCGAGTATGTTATGTGTTATGCATTCATCGTAGATACGACGGCCTTCGAGCATATAGTAATGGACCTTTAGAAATTTGTTGCATCCTCTATGCTTTTATCAACCCCTCTATATGGCTCGGGTCGCTTTCATTTATTTTTCTCTTGCTTTTTGTGATCAAATGAATGAGGTAGTCGATGATCATAGGTCTCTACTACCTTCATTGTGCTTTTGAGTTTGCCTTTGAGTCATAGCTTGGGATAGGTTAGCTAACATACATATTATATATATATATATATATATATATATTAGACTTATGCATACATTGGTCTGAATGACCTTGAGTATTGATGGTATTTAGTTAGGCGGAGGACGTCCTCTTCATTTCTATTAACCACATGCTCATGGAATCATTCTATTTATGCTTTTTAGTCCTTGTCTTGGTACATCCCTTGGTCTCAGGGACGTTGGCAAGTAACGAGACGTCCCCTTCTTGTTCTTCCAACCTCTCGTCTCGGGATCGTTTTGACTTATGCATTTTCTTGCTTTTGCTTTGATAGTATGAGTAATGCATGAGTTGAAGATGGACGTCCATCTCCTACTCTTTACTTTGCTTTGATGTTGATGTTTGCTTGTCAAGGAGGGTGACATGATCCTCGAGCCGTGCTCACTCCTTCCCGAAGATAGCTGCGGGATCATAAGGACCCTTATGCTCGATTTGCTTTTTCTTTTATGCTTTTAGTGTTGGATTTGCTGCTTACTGTCTCTTGACTTTTGCATCCTCGTGATCACACTCACGTGATGGTTTCTAGGAGACAAAGAGTTTTTGATAGGTTAGCGACTGAGCCCGGAGTATTCCAAATTCGCCACGCACTTTAACGGATCGCTCCTCAAGATCAAGTCAAACGTGCTTCACTTTGATGGATAGTTTAGACTTGTGTCTGAGAGTTTGTTAGGTGTTTTATGCTCTTACCCATGAGCTATTAGGCACTTTATGCTCTTACCGTGAGAGCCGGGCAGGGCACTTTACGCCAAGGTGGAGTTGTTGAGCACTTTATGCTCTTACCATGGAGTTGTGATCCTTAGTACATTTAAGGATATTATCATTTTAGGTGATGACCATTTATGGGTTCCACCTTCTTTCCTTCCCCTTCTTATGAGTTCAATACTTGCATATATTCTCTTCAAGTATGTTGGGTTATTGATTTCAATAAGGAAAAAGACATCATGTGTGAGCAGGGCATCGTTTGCTCATTCTACACTTGATACTTGGTCCCTCGGCTATGGGCTGCATGCATGGTGAGACTTGGATATCTTCCTTGTTGGTATAAGGGACCCTTCATTTTCTCGAATCCACAATATTCATAGTCTCGAATTACATGGATAGCTAAACGAGGTACTCTATCCTTCAAGCATTATACTGCATTCATGCACTTGGGTATGTTTATGCTACCGAGGCTATCACCGCCTTGCTTCCCGACTTTATCTTACCCTTCATGTCTTGTGCATTTGGCTCAAGCATCATGACTTCCAACTTGACATTAGTCCCCAGATCCAAGGGTTTTAGCGGTGTTCCCTTATATCGGGGTCCGGAATCGCACCTGGGTGGACTCAGATTCCGAGATTGTAACTCACATGCGAGGCTTTATGTTTTTAACTCTAAGGGTTACTTGTTGGTGTAGGCTTGTGCAATGTTAATGCTTCACTAATCAATCTTGCTCAAGGGCTTCAAATAGCCTGATCTTTGTATTGTTAGCCTGATTTGCTAATTTGGTAGGTTTACATCTCTATGCCTCTTCTCGGCCTGGCCGGACACCGGGTGATGTGTTTCGATTGGCTTCTTTAGAGACTTGTGGCCGGGATGCCTTTGTCCGGCTTTAGAGGCGATTGACAAGCTATTATATTCCCCGATCGACCTTTAGCAGCCTTAGTAGTCGAATAACCATGTCTCGCTTGTGAGGCTTCTTTTGGACATTATAAGATATGTTCTAACTGGTTTAGCAAATTAGTAGTCGACTTGCCCTATTCATATGGATATTCGTATGTCGAATATCTAGAGGCCTTGAGAGTTTGCGCAAGCTTGTGTAGAAAGATCCTCAAATTTCACGAGAGGGATGTATTTATTCTTGAACCTCGGCAACTCTATAGGAATCTTCTCCGATGTGATCACCTATATTTAACACCTCTCAAACTACTGGGACCTTTAGTCCTCTAAGTTTTAGAGGATAGTGTTAACAAAGGTGGAGCTTTGCTTCCTACCTTCTTTATACTTTATGTACTGGATTCCTTTATTTTACCATGGTTTTATCCCACTTAATGCATTTTCTTTTGATAATCGTTTTATCATTATTGTCTTTTTGTTGCTGTGCTTTCGGCTATCTTTAGCTCGTCGCTTACATACTTTCAAGGTTTGTTAGAATCTAGTATGAATTTATTCGTGATAAACACCAATTCATACATCCCGGATCCTCAAATTGATGTATATTAATCTAAACACAAAATATAAATGTATGAATACAAGAATTCTTACATTGCAACGGAAGACGAATGAACCCAAATCCTCACAATCAACCCCACGTGAATGCCCCTTCAAAGTCCTCTCCAAAGCTTGTTTCAACACCGAATGATGTCCTCTAGATTGCACACACCAAGAGGGAAATGAACCCAGTACTTGAACTTGCTAGAGTTCAAGATGAATAAAATCGGTAGAACTTTCCAATTCTTCGGGGAGTAGGGCGGCTTTCAAGAGAATGGATGTGTGATTTTCATGAAATGAAAACCATTGTCGCTTTTAAATACCATTTGCCAATTTCTACCAGCTTAAGCAACTGCTAAGAAATCGCTTAACTCTCGTTAACTTAATTAGACCGTTATGTGCTTCTAATTAAATAACGAGTCACTAGTGAGTTGTTCCATTTTAATTTAACTTAACAAGCTCAATTAAAGATTAACGAAGTCACTATCGAATAACTTTATCAAGTTATTCATCAATTTCACTGCTTAATTGATTAAACTTGCAAGTTTAACCAATTGATGTTCATCAATATATTTGACAATATATAAATATCGAGAAATATATCTCTCAATATAAGTCTCGCTTAATTTCATTCATGAAATATTATTCAATATCATCAGACAGGCGTGACCTTCTAGGCTCGTGATATTAGTAGTTGTATAATAATAATAATTGACCAATTACTATTATTATAACGATTAACGAAAAGATCTAGCAATCGCTTCATAACCCCTTAAATTATCATGAGAACTCCACACTAGTAATATACAATTACTAAGGTGAACACTAAGTTCTCGGTAATCTCATGTAACCAAATCCAAGAAATGAATCGATACACAATCGTCGCAACGGGCACAATAAAGGGAATCACCTTCATTGATTTCCAATGTGGTCGCCCCTTTAGGATCAAGCCAAACGTAGTTCGTGGGGGTTCGAATTTTTATCCTCAGACAAGGAGGGTTAGGCGCGATCCTCACGTGAGGTTGGATGATTCCGCCCTTTCATCCGGGGAGGAAATTTATACTCTCGCTCGAGTGTACCGTTAGTTTAAGCTATTATCAAGGAGCCGTAAAGGGCGCTTTATCCTCGTGCTCGAGGTGTGGGCGCTTTTATCTCATGCTCAAGAGGTGTGTGCGCTTTATCCTCATGCTCGAGGACATTTGAGTTTATTTCGATTTTGTAACGCTGGATTTCGACCGCTGTGCATCTCACCCCTCGTTTGATAGTCTTTTGTCGAAGCCAAGTCTCAATCCATCTACTACTTTCTGCGAAGATATGGTGTTGTTGACTTACATAGTTAGGCATTAGCTCGAAGCTGACACACTGCTCTAGAGCGTCTACTCATGAACGCATTTCTGCATGGGCCTGCCCCCATGCCACTCAGTTAAATCGCCTGTAATAATACTTGGTTTGTCCCGGCAGAGAGTCCTCGCAGGTTTTTCTATAGACATACAAGTAGACCCCTCTAGTTCTCTAGTTCTTCTAGGTAACAAGTAGCGCATTAAGATTCTGTATCCCCATGCTCGTATACGTGTCCCATCTCTTCGTCCTTCCTAACCTATTAATGGGAAGGTAGACATGAATTTGCCTTCATCATTTCATGACGAGGGCCCACGTGCCTCGTGAGCTAGAAAGTGGCCCCTCACCGGGGTATGCCTTCCTTGGAATTTCAACCCCTCAAGCCAAGATGGTATTGATAATTTTCATGCCTACAAAGCGCCACTCTATGAGGTGCGAGTCATTCCACGTTGTCTGTCAGGATGTATCTTTATAATGGATCATATTGTCACTATTTGAGGAATCTGCCCGGATACCGCAGATCGCCATCACCTCGAGTATTTCCAGAGGATTTGTCTGGCGGACACAGCACTAAACCTCTAGTTCCTCTACCTCCTCTAGGGAATATCCATGCTCGTACGTGTCTTTTGAATGACGCACTCCCCACGTCCCGCTTTCTCGCATCTTTCTTCACCGATATACACGGGAGATCAGCCATAAACCTCTCCTTTTATTTTAACAAGTGATGCACTTTTGACTGGAAAGTACCCCTATCCGGTGTTTCTTCTATGTTGAAACACGTAGAGATTTCCCTTTCCTCCGGGTACCTCTCCATAGGCTCAGCGGTCGCCCCAAGTCCGCTGTGCCCAGATCTCTTCTCGAGTCGGGTTATGGCTGCTTTTACTTTGCTGTCCCTGTCTCTAAAGATCAATTTCTTTGGTTTTCTTTTAGGAGTTGATATTGCCCCCTAACTTATAGAATAGTCCTCATGTATTTGCTTTGTAGGCTTCTTTCTCCAACTCCGCTATGTAAATGTCATTACCCCTCTCGATTAAAACACGCACAAGCGGTTTTGGCGTGATACCCTAACACCTGCAGTTTGAGTTCTCGACAACCCATCCTTTCTACCTCATCATGTTTTGAGTGTCATTTAACCCATGTGTTTTGTTGCTTGTGACCTTGGGAGGTAGTTGTCCCATGGCTTTGTCCTTAGCGGGATCAAGTCAACCTTTAGCAGGAGGTCATAAGCTTTTGGACCTATGGTTCCATGTTCAATTTTGGGTCCTTCTTCAGATGTCACAAAACCTTTAAGGAGGGATGTCCCCATCTTTTCGGGTTGAGTGAGGGGTAGAGTTAAGCCTTTAAATGCTTGAACTAGCTCATCATCTCATTTTGTAAAAGTGTGAGGTAGTCGTTGAGGCGACGGAAGTACCGGGGAGCTTTTGGCCCTTCCTCCCAAGTATAGGGATTTAACTTTTTCTTGTAGTATTTGGCATCGGCAAAGTGAGATTCTTCTACCAGCAATGGATTTTCATCCGCTTTGGACCTGCTTTCTCCATCCCATCTTTGTAGTATTTCAAAACCACCGGTGAAGTGCTTCGAGTGGAACAAACATTGTTGTTTGATCCAAGGCCTTCCTAGTAGATGTTATATGTGCCCTCGCATCTATTACATGGAACTAAGCTATGGTTTCCAGCCTCTCTATCACCAAGTGCAGACTATTTTCCGAGCGTCATTCCCCCACCTCAAGTTAAAACCTTGTATTATGACGCGGGACTATCAGTAGTCTTCAATTTAAATGTCCATCAGCCTTTTAATGTCCGGAGTGGTGATATCATGTACTGACCTACATTTACCAACATTTTGCTTATTCACTTTTTGTTTAAGCATAGCCCGACACATAGAGTGGTTTATTACGAAATAAGCCGTTCTCTTTACAATTATGTAATAACCCGCTACAAAAACAAAAACAAAAATTTTAAATTTTTCGTCGGCGGTGTTACCCGGAATAGTATAATTTTTTTCACGATAATATTATCAAAACTTTTGAGCCGAATTTTATTTATAATTTAGCGTTGTTTGCTATGGAAGAATTTTATCTTTGAAATCGGGTTCGTGGAGGCTTAAGTACGATAAGCGAGAATTAAATCAAACCGAACGGACTCGAAGTTTTTTTAAATATCTATTCATACATATCCTCCACATCATCATCATCATCACAACTTCATCTTTCCTTATTTTACCGAAATTAAGCTCCTCCCCCTTAAAAAAAATTTCATTTTTCCATTTCTCTCTTCGATTGTCGCCAAACTCAAAACCGCTTTTGTAGAATATTGTTCTTCTATCATTCTCTTCGAAAGGCGTAAGAAATTTCAAGTCTTTCGAGATATTTCTTGGGTTTTGAGATAGTTGACTTTAGTTGACTTTTTACATAATTGAATTTTTATGATAAATCTTAGTTGGGTTATGGGTTCTGCGGATCGAGTATATGTGATGAATTCGTGATTTAGAGATCGCTTGGGATGACGCATACGAAGTTGACTTCGGGTTTCGCTGACTTTTATGTGGATATTTTTATAAGACTTTTAAATGCGTAGGGAGGTTATATCGGGGACCTTATTATAGTTGTTATGATGTTAAATTATGATTTAAAATTGATTAAAGGATGTTATGTTGAAAAATGTAAATTCCAAATTGAGTTATAATTGATATTTCGATATTAGATCGTTAATTACGGACTTGATTTACTAATTAGAACGACTTATAGGTTGATTTGTAGCGAGAAAGTGATAGCATGGAATTTAGCGGGGATCGATTGGCTGTGGTCCTGATGGGATTATAATTCGATAGTTTATCCGTCAAGTTATACCATTTGTAGATAGTTCCCAAGTAGTCGGGTTATATATCTTCTAGAACGCCGTATATAAGAGAGGTCTCTCGATTATACTTTCTCTGCAAGTTGTTTAAAGGCCGATCGTGGAAAAGGGCAAGCATCTTTGATTGTCCTTTCAAGGGTTGCTCATGTAGAAGCTACAGAAAGCGAAAGTAATTATCTCACGGGTGTTACTTACGATTTACCTGATTTGTGATATACATGTTATCAGGGTGTGATTACGCGAGAACGATGCACATGTCATCAGGTTATGATTACGAGAACATATACTTGTACTCTGTTGTGTTATGATTGTGCTTCGTATACCAAGATCACTGAGTGTAAGTAACTGTTTTTTAGCCAACTTATATTTCCTTATTTCCTCAAGGCCTTGTCGGCACTTATGATTTATGTGGCCTTGTTGGCATTGTGTTTGACTTACTATCATGAGATGTTTCTTAGATGCTATTGATATTGTTCGGGGAGTGTAGTAGTCAAGTTATTGAGAGGTGATGGTTAGGGAGGATTCATGACTCGAGGTGATTTGAGTATCGCAAGCGATTTATAGTTGGGATTACTGTGGACAGCTGACTCTCCTTCCTCAGATATGACACTATTGGTCCTATACTACGGTATAATACAAGGGTTTGGCCCTATATTGGGTATATATGACTGCTTTGATCGCTTTGTCAGGTGCATTGTCGGCGTGGCCCTATACTACGGTGAAATATACATAAGGTTTGGCCTTATACTTCGGTATAAGAAATGTAGATGAAGTCTTTTGATCACTTTGTCAAGTACAAGATTGTTGATGTGGCCCTATACCATTTGTAGAGCAATAAGGCGTGTGCCTTATATCACTTTGTGTATAAGTGCGTGCCTTATACTTTGTGTATAAATGCGCGCCTTATACTTTGTGTATAAGCTGCTGTTTTGGCCTTATACCGCGGTATAAGCAGCGAGGTGATTGTTGATTAGTCCATTCTCAAGCAGTAGACGGATCGAGTATACGCGCACAGGATGGTATACCAAAGGGGATAATGAGAGATGTGAGGTTTGATGACTAGAGTTTTAGTCGTTGCTGAAGGCCTATTGATTTCTTCGAAATTGTGTGTCATTTAACCTTCTATTATATCTTCATATATTATGTCCGGAGATTTCCCATGAATTATGTTGTATGACCTTTTTAGGTAGTCCCGATATATGTATATTATTCATATTTGATTATTAAATTCGACTATCTCTGCCTGCATGGCAAGTTCACCCCTGTTAAGTTTCACTAAGCTGCTGGGTTACACCCCTTTCTCGCCATGGCGGCATTTTCATTTGTGCCAGTCGATTGTGTGGCTACTTGAGCCGCAGGCCGTTGGAGAGTGTGTTCCGAGTGGCTAGGTGTGAGCACGGTACGAGGATCCTCGCGCCTCATTTTTGATGTGTCACAACCGCCTTTTCATTGTTGTATTCCCTTTGAAATCTTAGCCTCATTTCGGTAGTCATTTTGTATGTGGATACAAGACGTATCATTCCGTTGTAGCCTTGCCGGGCATTACTTTATTTTGGTTATGTTGTGTATATATTTATGGGTTGTCAAGCTTCGATATCAGCCTGCATGGATTATAAATTTTTAAACTGCTAACTGGGAAACTTAATTGTGATCACATTTTGGATGAAACGTAATTGTATTTAAACTCGAAGTCGGCCCATCGGTTTGATGACTCGTGTTCGGATTTAATGACTTCACTCAGGCGGCCGACTGGGCGGTCGTTATTATGTTGATAAGATATAAGTTTTCGGTGGAGAGTTTCGCGAAATTAAAAATTTCGGCCGAGTAGTGGAGAATTCAACAAATCGGTCGACAGGTATATTTCGTTTGTAGCGGACCCGGAGATAGTATAAATAATTTTGGAATAATATGGATATATCGAAATGAGGCGAGATGAGTATAGTAATATATGCCTCGTGAATAACACAATGGAAATCGGTTTCGCTGAGATTTAAGTGCGAAGGTAAAATTAACCGAACCAAACGGAACTTAAATTTCTTCCCTCTAAATAAGTCCCACTCCACATCACTATCTCCATCCTCATCCAAAACCCCTCTTCTTTCCCCTCTTGGCCGGTAATTTGACACTTCCTTCTCAAATTTTCTTCCATTTTCTCATCGATGTCGCTAAACTCAAGATCAAAGTGGTGGATTTGCGCCCTCATCATCCTCATCATACTGTGTAAGATCTAAATCTTTTGAGATATTTCTTGAGTTTTGAAAGAGTCGACTTTTATGGATTTTTGTTGACTTTGACTTTAATTTATTATGGCATGTAAATGTTATTCGAGTATCGCATGGGATTAATGGTGAGTGATTATCGGGGTTAGAAAGTGTGTGTTGAGGGTTGACTTTTATTGACTTTTCTTAAATTAACTTTAAATTGTAATATGAGGTTAGAGAACTTAATATAGTTGTTTTGGGTATAGAATTATTGGTTCGATATGGATAGGAGAGACTGGGTTGGAGAAAGTTTGGGGAAAGTTCAGATAGACGAAGGCTTGAATTGGAGGTTGTATTTACGGATTAATTAGTTGTCAATTGATTGTTGGATTGATTAGAATGTGCTTAAAGTGTTATTGTTTGGGTAATACACGGCATCGAATATTGAGATTTACGAAGTTGGCTTATCAGAATGTAGTTACGTTGAATATTAAAAGTGTATACCAATCTGGGATAAGATGATTGCTAAGGGTTGTAAATTTGAATCGCGGCGACGTGGTAACACTCGGGTTAATATAGATGCTAAAAGAGGTTATTCTACAAAATGCGTTATAATGTATAATTTCCTTGAATAGAGTCGAGCCTCGGATCTGGAAGACGAGGACCGCTTGTAGTCATTATTATCGCTCGTCGAGGTGAAAATAAATTCATGACCTTTCATATATTATGTTGTATATATTGGCGTTATGATATCTGGGGATTATTCTGCTTATGTATCAGGTGATTATGATCATACTATGTGTAAACTTTATTTCTACGATTCATATGATGAAATAATTGAGATTTTGAGTTATATTATGAGATAATTGAGATTATGATTCATATCATGAGATATTAGTGATTATGATTTATATCATGGATAGTCATGTGGAATGATTCTGTGTTATGAGATTTTGTGTGACTGCCAAGTGATGCGGTGGCCGCACACACGTGTTTGATCGCTTTGTGTGTTACTTCATGAGTCGCGCGACTCCGACCGAGGTTTGGCGGTGTATTATTGTGGGTAGCCTGTGATTCGGGAGGTTTCAAAGTATATGCATTATCGAGGGTGTAGCTGGTCGTGAGGACTATGCTGAGGTCTCATCTGACATGGCGATTCCTCTATATTGCAGGCTATTCGGCGCGATTCCTCATAATGCTATATTATTTGGACGTGATTCCTCATGTGTGTATTATTTGAGGCGGATTCCTCATGTGTGTATTATTTGGAGGTGGATTCTCATTTGATGCCTTTAGCACAAACTGCTTCCTTGAAATCTAATATGCGTAATTATGATTATAAGCTCACGTGTATAGTATTAAACATCGTATAAGAGATTCTATGTGAGTTGTGGATCGTTATTCATCAGGTGGCCTCGGTTGATGTATAAGCATATGTTATTTATATAAGTATGAATATGTATATGCTGGGATCAAGTTTCAAGGTATTTGTATTCACTCGCCCACAGTCGACTCCATTATTCTCCGTGGGGCGTTTTTATGCCTAGGTTCTAAAGAGGTTGATCACGAGGTCGCTGGCAGTTCTGCATTGATAGGTCAGCAGATTGAAGATCGTAGACGAGGCGCGGTGGCACAGAATTCCTCACTACCATTTCTCTGTTGTCGATTTGTATATTTGCTAGACTTGGGTATTGTATTTCATTGAGGGTCTCGTTGTCATATCTTCCCTATGTTGTATTTTTGATTCTTGTGTATCTTTTGAGTTGTATAATTAAGGTGAATTTGTATTATGTCGCTCGTTGTTTTATTGTATATGTTTGTTAGTTCACCACTTATGGACAAAGTGTATTTTTATTATTATTAATGTCAAATGAAGTCTTTATGTTATTATCCATCGATCGGGTGACTCTCACATGACATATTGTCACGACCTTTAACCTCAAAAGGCACACTGGGCGGGTCGTTACATTACGAGTACCATCTTCAGGAAGATCTCCATCGGCAAATGTAAAGTCCTGGAGACTACTGGGGCGTGTGTCATCACCTTTAATGCTTCGAAGAAGCTGAGTCAAGGCCAACTTCAAATACATGGCACGGTTCGTAGTCTCTTTACTGTCCGAGTAGTCGGCCCACGCTTTTCCTGGATTAGCTTGCTCTCCAAAAGTCACAGGTATCTTCAGTTCAATCGGGCAGACAACGCGGTGGGTTATGTGGTTGGAAGAGACTTCTTCCACGGTAATTGCCCTTCTTCTTTGTAGATCTATTACTCGCTTGAATATGAAGATTTTTCTGCGATTTCAAAGTATCCTGGTATGATACTTGCAAAGTTGGGCTCTATCCTATTTGCCTCTTCGGGTCTTTGATTGGAGTTCGATGAGCTTTTGCTTTCAATAGCTCATCAAACATGGAGGGAACTGCCCGACTAGTAGCGAATAAATTCTTCTTGCATCTATTCAAGGTGAGACGCTCCTTCTTTTCAAGGTCAAGCCTGCTCGACCTTCTTAGTTCCGAACGAGAACTTAGTCGCTTAGAAGTCACAACATGCGCTTTTTCGAAGCTTGGAAGCTTCCCTTTGGCCTCTTTTGGCTCATATTTGGCCTTCGAATAGGAGGCCGCAGAATGGGGACGCCCCTTTGTTTGTAACAATGCCGAAGCCCATGTCGCGTGAGCTGCTACCGCTTCAAAGGTTTGGAAGTATTCCCTACATAATGTACTCCGGGTTCAGCAGTATGCCTTATATACACATGTTGACGGGTCGGCGACTCGAGAGTCTATCTTTGCTTTCAAGTTTAGACTTTTCCATCGTCACGGGGTCTCAGAGGGACTTCCTTTTCTTTATTTTGTAGCGCTTAGCTCCATCACGCTAATCGCCCTTCTTTGTACCGGGAAGGCTGTCATGTAAAACTCTATTTCTCCAACTCCAGCCCAACTACCTATGGAAGCGCGTGCCTTGGAGTCAAGGTACCAATCCAAGATTCCTTTCAGAGCCGAACTAACCTGCTTGACCATTTCATCCCTTCCACCTCAAAGATTGCCGCAAGTTTCGACAAAGTGGGCTATATGTTTTTTGGGTTTCCCAGTTCCATCGAATTGTTGGAACTTGGGTGGCCGATAGCCTTTAGGCATTTTCAGCTGGTCTATGTGGGAGGCGAGGTTTTAAGTAGGTGTGTACGGTTGAGTCCCGATCTTCATGACCTTTATCGCTTCAAGATGTATTCTTTAACAAGTATCGAATAATTCCATCTACTGGAATGATAGGAGTTTCTACCGTATTCCCTCTGCTGGTCTATGTGACAAACTCCGAGGTCTATTGTGGGAATAGACGGACGCCCCATCTCTCATTCCAGAGGTCATAATTTTTTTTAGAGCAGACTTGTTGGGCCTATCTTCCTGACATCTCGAAATGATATAGTCATCTTGATGTCAGACTTTTTGCAACATAGTTTTACCATCCTTGTAAGTGTAGCTATTTTCTCTTCCAAGGAGTGTAATTGTTGGAAAATTACACAACTTGTTCATAATAAAATTAAACAAATTCAACCAAGATCGAATAAATATATAATAATGAATTACAATAAATCATACGAAATACATTACGTATGAATAAAAGAATACTTACAAAGATACGCAGCGGATAAGCTCCCTCAAACTTTCCACGATTCTCCTTCAAGTCCTTAGCACTCAATTGAAATGCCTGCTAGTCCATACCAAGAAAGGTAAAGTTTCACGATGACTATTTGGGAGTGGGATTTAAAATGAAAACTTAGGTTTTCTATTTTCATCTCTTTCCTTATATAGCCCCCTTTGTTTCGCCCGAATAGCTCGACTCGTTTGATAAATAAGTTAACTCGTTAAGCCGTTAACTAACTTATTTAATCGTGTAAGTAACTTAACAAGTTACTAATGAAGCTTCACTCATAAACCTTCAATTGAACTAACAAGTTAATTGATTCGGCTTTATCCAATTTGAATTTTACATTATCGATGTAAAACACTCGATTGGGTATCTCGTTGATTCCAATCAACTCCCAATTTAGCAATCGTGATTTAATTCCATACATGAAATATAACTCAACGTCATCAGACAAGCAGGCGAATCTTTCCGCTCGTAGATAATATTAGTCGTATAATAATATAATTGACCATTATAATTATTATATTGGTTATGCATGAGATCTAGCACCGGGCATAACCCCCGAGCATATCAAGAGTTCCAATGGGGTAATTTACAATTACTATTTATTGAACACTTAGTTTGAGTAATTTCATTTAACTAAAACTAGTAAAATTGAATTGTTACAAAGAATTGCTCCAACGGGCATAATTATGGATATCAAATACTCTCATTTCCAACACTCACTTGCCCTTGGACGCATTACTTTACAATTCCTTTATCGCCATCTTTATCGATCTCCTAAGAATCGCTCATCCACAATCTTCTCGCTGGATCAAGAATCGATCTTCTATGTAATGAAGACACTAATTCTTGTGGTATGTCACGTCTCTACACTGTATATTGATACGTTTCATCATCTTGAGTTTCTCAATATGAACACCTCACTCCTAGCCCTTCCGACGTAAATTCTTTTTCAAGGAACGCCCCGGATCTAGCAATGCAAATTTTATTTCGCGTTTCGCAGTTGTTGTAATCTAGTAGAATTTATTCGTGATAAACACCAATTCATACATCCCGGATCCTCAAATTGATGTATATTAATCTCAACACAAAAAATAAATGAATTAATACAAGAATTCTTACATTGCATTGGAAGATGAATGAACCCAAATCCTCACAATCAACCCCACGTGAATGCCCCTTCAAAGTCCTCTCCAAAGCTTCTTCAATCGAAAATGATGTCCTCTCTCGAAAGTACTTGAACTTGCTAGAGTTTGAAGATGAACAAAATTGAAGAGAACTCTTCCAATTCTTTGGGGAGGGGGCTGGCTTTCTCAAGAGAAATCAAATGAAAACCCTTGTCTCTCTTTCTTTAAATACCATTTGGCTAATTTCCAATTCAAGCAACTCAATAGAAATCAGTTTAACCTGCTAAATCTTTAATTAGACCGCATGTGCTTCTACTCAAATAATGAGTCACTAGGAGTTGTTCCATTTTAATTTAACTTAACAAGTCAATTAAAATACTAACGAAGTCACTATCGAATAACTTATCGTTATTCATCAATTTTTCAATTGCTCAATTGATTAAACTTTGGTAAAGTTTAATCCAATCATGTTCATCAATATATGGTCATATGATTTGATTGATACTACTCATACCATCAAGATGCATCTTTTTTCGAAGCTCATCCTATGTAAGAACTCCAATGTTAAAGCCAAGGTTTCGACTTGGGGGTAATTCTAGGACGGGTGACCCACTGAAGTTTCTGCTGAGCACTGGAACAGGACAAAATGTGCCGAAAGACTCGTGGTGGTTTGTGAGGCCACCATCAAATTCCAATAACACACCGGACTGCGCGCCGGGCCGGGCGCTACAAAGATAAACCCCTTGACTTAGGTGTGTCCGGCTTCTTCTTTGTTGTGACTTGTTTTGCTTCCGTGAGTTTTTGCAATATATTAGCCGAGATAAAGGAGCGTGGTCACAGGGATGTCCCTAACTAGTCTCGTATATTTGACGACTATCTGTTGTGACCTCTTCTCCTTGTGTACCCCTTTCGTACATGGGAGCAGGAGTCGAGATAGTCCTTGAAACATCTCGTTGTCATAGCGGACAAAGGGCGCGCTAATGTAATATACGCAAAGAAGAATTTTTATTATTTATGCAGTGCGGGGTGCCAAAATAAAACCCACTTAGGGAAAAAATTTTCATTGTACGTGCTTTATCAAATCGAAGAGGATCGACCGGGTTCAAACTATAAGTCCCTAAGCGCTTCCCGACGATTCAGGAGACGCTTGGCTTCGCTGACTTCGAAATGGATTCGATAGGAGCTCGTATGAACTCGCTTGACTTGGCTTGATTTCACTTGGATTTGATTGAATTTGGGATAAATCTCTGGCGAGATGGATATGTGCTCGTCTTCACGACCTCGAGACCGGTCCGACTTGTATACGGTCCGGTACCGGTTCTTAGCAACAGATTCTGTGTCAGTCAGGCTGACTCGAGTATCAGCCGTGGGACTTGATCTCCGGGTCTATATTAGACTTGATGGACTTACCGCAACTGTGTTGCAGCAAGTCTTCACCTTTGTATGGGACTTAAGTGAATGTTCCCGTGTGGGACTATGTAATGATCAAGCTATCGCTGGGACTTCCCTGTAGCCTATGTTAGTTGCCTTTGAAGGGACTTTGCAGCCTTGATAGGCTACTTGTCTCTCAAGTGAGATTGATTTGATAGAACCCGAGCTCTTAAGACGTTAAAGGAGCGATAAAAAGTATGTGTTATTTCGAAGAATGTACGCTCCTTGCTTGTACTATAACGGCCTTTGAAGCAAATATTACATAGAAATGACTTAGTGAGATTTTACCGCTCAAGCTTTTATCTTGTACTAACGGCCTTAGCAGCCTTGTTGTCAGAGTGACGATCAATATGAAGGTCGAGTATCCCAACCTTGTTGATGACACCGATCGACAGACAGGCCTTAACATCGTGCTTCTCGGCTCGATCTAGCTTATGTGTGGACTGAATATTCAAGGTATTTCCTAGACTGGAACTTGGATTAATTAAACTTGAGGGTTTTCAGGTGTTCATGCAAGATTTATGAATAATCGTGCTTTTAGCTTATTCCCGAATATTCAAAGCGCTCCGAGAGATCTATGTCGATCTCAATCGATTTTGTTTTTGACTTGGAAGAATTCATTAGCGCTTGGTGCACAATTCTGATTCCGTGCTGCCTATTTAGCAAACCCAGATGTTTTCAGCCACTTATGGTGTTTCGGCCGGTGGTTCAAAAGATTTAACTGTGAGAATTTCGTAGGTGTCCCCCGTATTTACTCAAGTTTTTTTTTTTTTTTAATTTTCTCTCAATGAGAATGTTGTTTGATTTTCGAAAATAAGGGGGGTATTTATAAAGCGCCTGAATACTTCTTGCTTCGACGGCTGATTTGATTTCGTACATACACGATCTTAACCGCCGAATTTTTTGGTAGCAAGATCTAACCTGTTTGATTTTTAAATTACCTCCTCTAAGAATTGAAAAGTGGGAGACATTATAAGAAGCGTTCCGTGATCTTTGTCTGTACAAATAAATTTTCATGTTGATCCCTGAATCCTTTGTGTTTCGATTAATCACATAATTTCTAGAGTCTCCATTTTCAACCCCGAAACTTCAGTTTTCAATTTTAGCCCCTAGTATTTTATTTTAACCCAATAAAATTGGGGATTTTTAGCCTCGAACCCTTATTTTTATGAACTTTACTCGTGCTTATTTTCCTAAAAAAAACCTGTTGCACGGCGCTTACATTAAATTTGCGCCGATCGAAAACCCTATCCACGTGTCAATGCTTAGTAGCTCAATTTTAATTAATTCTTGCTTAAGTCATCTTAATTCATTTCAATTATTATTTAATAAATTTCATCGTTTGTAATTCTATATGTATATTGAAGAAATTTTCTGAGTCATAATATAAGTAGACTTCGATCTAGCAGAAGATATATTCTCAAAATAACAAATTATAATATATTCAATCTCAAAATAATATACAACAATATCTATATTTTATGTACTAATAAAGCACATCATTATCTAACAAAAATGAAAGAAAACCATATAACTAGACAATAACATAAATATATATTCATATTAAATCATTATATTTATTTATATTTTTAATTTACATAGTCAGTTTCAAAATTGTAGTAAAAACATTATTTTAATTTCAATGTTTACTAAAAAAAAGTTGGAAATTAGTTTAGTTTCTTTGGAAACAAAGTAATTTCGAAATTACATTAACATTGTGTTTCTAGAAATTTCAAAATATAATTTTTTTGAATATTTCATAAAAAACGTTTAGAAATTTTAATATATGAAAACAAGTCAATCATTTTTCATTGTTGTCAACATCCTTTACCTCCTTTAAAAAATGGTTCATTCGTCGGTGAAGTTTGCTATGTGCGACAGAGTTTCGTGGGTATAAGGCTCGAGTCCCATTTTTTTGTTGCTTTGTTAGCTCATGTTCTCGCTATTTACTACAAAGATGATAACTTGGACCCAACTTACAATATATATTCTTTCGTGAAAAACTCCTCATTTACTCCTCAATCATCCACTATGCCGAGAGTGCGTATATTGCGTATGAGTATGCGTCGTGTTTAATTATTTTACTTTCTAGCTTGAGAGTGAGTTTGGGTTAATTGTAATATTAATGTTTTCATATATTGAGGTGAAACTATATTTTCTTTTTTCTTTTTATATATTGAGGTGGAACTTTGACCATCGACAACTCTTAAATTATTCACCTTTAACTAGAAAGTGCTAAAGTTATCAACGAAGAGAATCGAGCCAGAGCTGAATAATTTTTAGCTCGTTAATCCTGAGTCGAGCTCCGAGCTAGATCAATTATTCCAAATCCAATCAAGTTACCACAAATTTAGTTAACTTAATAAATAAATAAAATAAAGAAAATTTAATAAGGAGCAAATAAAAATATTATATTGTAATAGGAATTAGCATTAATAAAAGAGATATACATAACATAATAATAACAAAAAATTGAAATTATAAAAAACTATAACAAAATCTTCATAACAAATGAGTACTGGAAAGTATTTCTCTTTATATAGTAGTAATGGTGTAGTCAAACTAAGCTATCAAACCACCTCACTAAGCTAATAAGCTCGGAAGCTAGCTCGAGGCTCCACTCATGCTTTTTTATATATATATGATTTCGATAATTCACAACCCTCATTTCCCTACATGAAAATTGAATCAAATACCACAAGGTAGGTAGTTGCTAGTTCAAACATTATACTAATCGATATTGTCAACTCGACTCATGCAAAGCTCTACAAAGGGAAAAACTACACTCACCACATAATAGTAATTTTTAAGCCGTAAACTGAGCATTTTGTCCATCATTATAACTTCCTCAATTACTTTACTTAAAAATAAGAGGCAAAAACACTGTTTGATGGTGTATATAGAAATGGTGCTCTACAACGTTATGTTAGTAAGTATGCATGAAACCCGTACATATGTATCTTTAAGTAAAAAACACGTTTTCGTACTTAAATCAATTATACTTGAAAAAAAGCGTTTTTATAATGTTACCGTACACAACTTGTAAATAACACCTATACACGTATTTTTTTAGTAAAAATACAAGTAATGTAAAAAACACATTTTTCATCCTTCAATCAATTATACTCGAAAAGACGTGTTTCTTATCAAAAGCATGATATCTAAATTTTGATTCAACCTTGTAATTCGTCTACATGTGACAGACAATGATTTTATTGAAGTTCGCAAATAAAAAAGGAAAATAGGGTAATTCATGAAATGTTAGAGAAACTTATCTATATTAGGATGAATATAATAGAAATGAAGAAATATGGAGAATTACAAACTCAAAATTTGAAGCCAATAAATATGAATAATCTCCTAGAGTTACTATATTATGTTGATGGAGATGATGAAGAGCACACGGATCCAAGTACAATTCTGAGGATGATATTTCACATTTAGATGATGATAGTTATTTAGTAGATTAACGATTTTAAACTTTATGATGTTGTTTTTCATTGAGAACATAAATTCATTATAGCATTCAAATAAATTGTTTTAAGTAGATATTTATAAAATAATGTGAGCAAACAATCAAAGATCTTACTATTTTTCTGAAATTATCCGAGAAATAAATTATTTTAAGTTATATTTCCATATTTTTGATCTCGTACTTTTCAAAATAATACACCTCCAATTCATATTATATGACGTTATCGTTTTTGCGTGCACAACTTCGACCATCAATTACTTTTTATTCTCTCGTCTAAAAATATAAATTTGAGACACAAATTTGTCTTTAAATATTTTCATAAAAGAATTTTTATAATTTTTCATCATATAATTAATTAGTTATTGATGGTTAATATTGAACACATAATAATAAAAAATCTTGTTTTGAATTGAGAAACATGGCACTCCGTAATTCCATTTTTTTTCAAATAAAAACTTTTCCATATATTTCACGTAATTTTACCTAGTAACCTAAATATCAAGCTTTCTCCGTCCGGTATGTTACTAACTTGGGGATCCAATATACACACACCCAAATACTGCTTTTTTTAAGACCGAACGACTATTTTACTCCCGAAGATAATTTCAGAACTACTACACTTACAAATGTGGGCAGAATAATATTTCACCCCAAACAAAGACTGTTTCGCCTAGTAAGTAAACAGTTCAGCTAACTTAGAAAGTGGCAACAATTAAATTAATTTCAAAATTTGCTAGATTAGAAAATTGTTATGATAGCATTGAAACCTCCAAGGCTGGCGGCACCAGAAAAAAAGATGTTGAGTATAAAGTCGTGGAGCAAAGGAAGAGCACGGGCAGGCGTGCTCCATCTGCCCGGCTTCCCTCATCCAATAGAAACACCAGCCCTCCTTATAACAACACGTAAAGGGCTGCCCTATTTCACCCCCCCTGACCATCTCCACTCCCTCCCATCTCCAGACTCAACACTCCTTCAATTCAGCCCTCTACACTTGTAAGTCGTCATAATATTATTGTATGTTATATAGATACTTGTTAAATTTTTATTAAAATATGTTTATTTTGAACATTCAAGGTTTTGTTTGTGAGAGTGGGGCAAGTTTAAATCTGATGAAAAAGATGCTTTTGGATGGTTGGTTTGTGAAGTGGTTGGGATATTTCTTAGGTGGGCTTATGTATCTATTTTATGTTTCAGTTGGGAGGTAATTTCACTGAGTGCAATATCGAATGTGGGAGGGTTACACAAACTTGTAAGTCTGCAAGACCATATATTTGCAGCTGTTCCGAGGGATGATGTTGCATCTGTACCGGAATACCAAAGTACTAACAAGATAGGGGCTTCCTTTGAGACTCCCTGTGGTCGTTGCTTGGTAAATACTGTTTATTACCTGTCCTATCAACTTATGTTGTAGTGCACATAATTATAAAGATTTGACATGTTGGTTTAATCTTGATTTACAGTTGAAGCCAACAGAATACATGGAGATGATTTCTGCAATGAAACCAAATATATGGGCCACATTGGCTGATGAAGTGCCTGCTTGGGTGTCAGAGAAAAGAAACAAAGCATCAATTGAGCGTACAATAAGATGGCTTGACGATTGCGTTGGGACTAGATCAGCAGACACGGTATGTGGTCTCAGATACCAAGTTTATTATTCCTGTGTATCGAATCTTCGATGCAGATGTTTTGACAGAGACTTCGAAAACATGAGCTATGTGGAGGTATCATCCAATATAGTCCGAACCACATAGTGGGAGAGTGCTTATTTTGATGTGCATTTAGAAGCTATGTTTGATTTCGATTTGTCAAAATTTTGTTTCACTCATTTGTAAAACTTTACAACCGTAGACAGGTGGAGCAGTCTTTGGATCGGTTGTTGGAGGCTCCAGAATTGAAGGACGCCAGCTTTGTGCTCAGGAAGTTGCAAAGCGAAGTGTATCAGGTTAGAAGTGTGAACTTCAGCTCCTTTTTTTCGACTTCATCTTATTTTACCTCCAGCCATAGGTAAAAGCACAATCTTCAATGGTATACATTTCTAGTAGCTAAACTAGCTTATTTATAGGGTTTGTGGTTGAGCCTTTTTATTGGAGTAATTGAAATGGCTTCCAGATGCAGTTGAAGAAGAAACTTTACTGAAATGAAGAAACAGAAAATAACATTCATTCTCAATAAGAAATCATTTCATGTGTGAAGGATATTTGTATATTCTTCTCATGAACTTCTGTGGAGAAAAACTAACTACATTTAGGTTATGAGGTACAAGGTGTAGATAATATGCCTTCATTCTGTTGCAGATTGTGCTTCGAATGATAAAATATATGAAGTATGCAGTAGCATGTAAGTGCATGAATAATAATATTAAAAAAGGTGTATGATTAATATTTCATGCAATAATTGGAGTCATCCCTAAAGGACTGTTCATGTAGATCTCTTCCCCTTTTTCAATCTTTTTTCAATTTGATTGATGAATAATCTGTAGTGTTATTTTGAAGTCTGAGTACATGTCTTATTACACTTCTTATATTAATTCCATTGGTGCTCTTTATCAAACTACATTGTGGAGTTTGTTTGCTGTGCTGTTGTAATGATCCTATAGAGATTTGTACCAGTTGTATGGCTATATATAGCCTTTGTATACATTACATTCACGTTAATGAGAATTAAATTTCACACAATTACATTTCTGTAAAATGTATTTTTCATTACTTGAATGTAATGTATACTAAGGTTATATATAGCTATACAAATCACCATCCTATAGAATATGATCTCTACAACAGAACAGTGAACAAACTCCACAGTTATACTATTCTATCATCACTTAGAGAATGGAAGCTCTTCAAGTTGGTCTAGCCAAGAAAAAATTTAAGCTTCAAACTTTCTCGTTGCATGTCTGTTAAAAGTTTTGCAAAACGTAGTTGAGCCATTTCATTTTGTTATACTCAATATTTGGTCTCCCAGTTTTTTCTCAAAGAAGTTATCTATGAGCTCCTAAAACACCTCCCAGTACAATTTATTAACTATATCAGTATATATGAGCTACAGGGACATATGTAGTACAATGTTTGTCTGCTTCTGTTTTCATTCTTATGTTTGTTTCGTATTATCACTCAAACATGAATCCCTAGAGAATGACAGTTTTCTGTATTTGTGACCTAACCTTTGTCTATTACAGGCTACTGGATTGGTGGATTTGGCCTTGGTGAAACTGTGGAAGAGCGCTCTGCTCTCCTCAATGCTGTTACGGTATTCTTACTAGCTCGAATAAAAACTTTACTATAAATGGTGGGAACGAGAATCATTTGAAGTTTTATGTTAGTGTTTACAATTTTACATTGTCTTCATGCTTTGTATATAATTCAAGGATGAGAGCAGGCTATCATTAATTGTATATGTGCGACAAACATGAAACAAATAATTTACCTACCAATATTGGGCATGAACCGAGAGATCTTAAATCTTGTAAAACTGCTTGGCTTGAGAAGTGAATTATGGTGTCTGTGCTTTCACACATTACTGAGAAGTTGAAATACTTTGCTAGATAGATTGGATACTACAATTGGAATGTAGGACTTCTTACTCATGTTCTTTGTTGCTAACAATTCTAATTTTACTTCTAACTTCTAAGACCCAGAAAATAGTTGTAGGATATCAATGTTATATCTTCATTAAATGCATGTGTGCTTTCCTTTTTTGGTTCTGTAATAGGAAATCGCTATTTTTTCTTTTTAAAATCAACTATCATTATATTCTTAAATCAAATGATATTTTGGCTGGTAATTTGCGAAAAGGAGTTACGGGCTTGAATGACCAAGTGAAGGAGGAAAGTGATGTGTTCTTCGGCCATTTAAGCTAAAAGGCTTGTCAGGACATGATGACAATAACTGTATCAATTTCTAAATGCTGCTTAAATAGACTTGAGACTCCCTCAGATTTGCACTTTCTTGCATATGTGTTAATTTGCCTTCATTTAGTATCTGCATCATTCATCTTCCTCTCTGACATTTTAAATGGTTTCTCAGGACAATTTACCAAAAGAAAAGCCAAGGCATATTAGTGGCCTGGGACTTCCAGGTAGAGCTTCTTTTTTGTTCTACTACACTTCAATGTTAACCATCCTGGTGTAAACATGATTTTAAATTTCTCGCGACACACTTTCTTATTTGCCATTTTGCTTTTCTGAAGTGGATATGCACCTAAACGGTATCATCAGTTTTTCAAGAGTTATGTTCCTTACTATTCCGTATCTTATCATTCTGCAGAAGAGGTCTTACAGGGTGTTGCTGCAGGAGTTGACCTTTTTGATTCCATGTACGCTTCTCTAATTTTCTTGATTTTTATTCACTTGAATGTTGAAACATTTGAGCAGTTAATGAACTTTTCTCCAGGTATATATATCATCTGACTCTTGGGGGCTTTGCACTTATATTTCCCTTGGACGGAACTAGACATGATGCAGATCATCTTATTAGTGATTGTAACAGTGATGGCACAAAGATCAACCTGAAAGCTATCAGTTACAGGTACTAGTTATTCAAATTATTTTTTTAGACATTCCTTCCCTTCCTTTTCCTTTCTTTGTTTATGTTTGTTCCTTGTCAAAGGATAGTTTTTGCCCGAAAATTGACCATCGACATGGGAATCTATGTTAGTAAAAGAAAAAGAAAAAAACTGCAGTCTGTTCACTTCAATATGTCTAATGTTTGCTTTTGACTGGCTTTAAGAAAAGTGTAAAATTTCTGAAATTGTTATCAATTTGAGTTTTTTCCGCATTAACTTGTCGCCTTGTCGGTAGGTAAATGTTTTCTTTCATATCTTCTTGCAATATTTCCTTTTATCATTGATTGTTAAGAGGGAGTCTCTTTAGAGGAATTGGGGATGTTAAGCATCCTTCTTTCTCCCCTCCTCAACAGTTTATATATTAATCTTCAACAAATTTTAGTTCTATTTTAATTATTCGTGTTAATTAAAAGGGGGTTTGCTTACATTATTATATTGTGCCTGCAGGAAAGATAAATCACCAATTGTTGCCTGCTGTAAGTGCTTCACATGCCAGCATCATACAAAAGGATATATAAACCACTTGTTCAACGTCCACGAAATGTTGGCTCAAACACTGCTAGAAATGTAAGTATTTATGTCTTCACACTGTTATTGTGATGTTGTCTTCTTTCTGGTATCTAATGCTACTCACATTCATGGTTATTCCAGACACAATACACATCATTTTCTGGGTTTTTTCCGCTCAATCAGAGAGGCAATCAATGCCGGGAAGTTTGAAGAATTCCGCCAGAATTTTGTAGAAAGAAGACGCGACAATCTTATGGCTACTGCATTATGCGCATAAGCCTGGAACATTTAGCGATAAACCGAGCTTTTTGCTTTGTGATTATTGTTGGTATAATCACATCTGCTTTGATTTCTTGCATGCCAGATAGTTAGCTCCGCAGGGTAGCGACATGAAAATTTTGATTTAATCAATTATTACTCTCGTATTATTATTTTAAATATATAAAAAGTTAAAGTTAGTGTTGTAATCATAACAGAAAGAGGTTTGTTTATTGCAATTGAGAAATTACTCCCCACATAGGCTTTCATTTGGTAGCAATTAGATCCAATGGGTTAAAGCAATGCAACTCCAGCATTGCTTTAAGATTTTTGCTTGCTTGCTACTATCATATTATGGCAAAACCTATTTCCAAAGTCCCATTTGTAGAAGGTCTTGGTGAAAACACTAATCGATCTTGCATTTCACACAATCAGTCGTTTTTTATGCTTGAAAACAACCAGAACGTGTGGAGTGTACTGTCGGTTGGGACCTTGGAAATAGTTGCCCCTTATATTATAATGAATATGGTGATGAAACTGGTAAACTGTTAAAATAGATTTGGGTGGTGAAGGTCTAAGAGCACCCTTCGTTTAAAACAGTTTTGGGTGGTGAAGGCCTAAGAGCACCCTTCGTTTCACTATGAACATCTCCTTTGTACTTGCCAGAGAAAGTTAATGTTTCAGAAATATGACAAAAGACCACGGTCAACAAGAAGACCTTGCTTATCAAAGTGGTAAGATTGCAAAATTTTGCTTGTCCATGGATGACATGTATAATGTCTACGTTCTGCATTATTTTCCAACTTCATAATTCGAACTTGATCATGACTATGTTCTGCACTATCTTCCAACTTCATAATAATTACATTTTGTACTATCTTCCAACTTGATAATGACTACAGTCTATATTATCTCGAACTTGATAGTGACTACACTCTGCACTAGATTCCAACTTAACAATGATTACAATCTAGACATTTATGAATATCTTATCTTTTGATTCAATGTAGTTAAATAAATTGATTGAAGTCCGGCGGTGATTCATTATAAAAGTTGTAGTGCACATCATGTGAATATCACTCAATAATATGAATAAAAAAAATCTTTTCCTTATCATCCAATTGATGTGTTGGAATTTTAAGAGGTTTAGAATCTAATTTGTGTTAGTTGGACAATTGTATTGTACAATTGAATTACTTATTTAAAGTTAAGTTCACATGTATATTGATTCTAGTGACAATTAGTATAATAGGATTTTTCTAAATTGACATTAGGAGTTATGATGACATCTAGAGTCTTCTCATCATAATCTATGTATTTAGTATAATATTTGGTAATATTATTTAATACATTATTTTTGTCGGTTGGGCTTAAGATGTCACACACATACAACTAAACATAATTAATTATATTTGATTATAAACTTCTCGAGTTAAAGTATAATGATAAGAGAATGAGTGGGGCAAAATTCAAATTAAGGAATTTAGCGCAATTTTATGTGCCCCATGTGATGACACTCATGAGGGTTTAGACTTTTGCTTTTAAGGTTGGTTGGTTGTTAACTCATGAATTAAGTGATCATATAAATAGTTATTTATTTATTTTAATTCATTAAGTCACTTTACACTAGATTTTCATTAGATAAAACTTTTCTCAAAAAAGCAAAATCCTACGCCTATTTTGCGAGGCCCCCCTCCCCCCATATAACAAGATTTTTCTTCCTTAATCTCTCTTACACTTTAATCATTCCAATAAAATGGAAGAAAAGGGATTGGAGCTTCCTTGATGTGGACCATTCTTAAAGACAACCTCGATTTGCTGCTGAAGTTCTCGGACGCTTCTGCTGGTCAACTGGAAGAAGCACTGTATCAATTTCAATCTGTTATTTCTATCAACCCCTATAAGACTCTCGAAGAATCGGATCCGTTAACAATCAGCTATATTATGATAATTGAAACCCAACGGGTCGAGCCCCAAATGAATTTAATCTTGAAGAGTTCCAACAACAATGAGAGTTGGAAAAGTTCAACATTAGATTATTCCGTTAATCTTGGGGGTACATGTTCTTCCAACTCATATGAAATGCTATCCGCAAACACATTTACCAACTTGGTGCACTTTGTCTTATTTTGTTGATGGAATCTATACTAAATGGCATGTCTTTGTCCAGTCAGTTCAATTACCTTAAGACAACAAAACAACATTGTTTTCCAAACAACATGAAACTATGTAGAAGCGATGGAAATTTTATTCTACGATTTCCCTCCAAAGCACGCTTTTGACATTATTCTCACAACCAACTAGAATGAAAAGTTGATATAGTGTAAAACATTTGAGGGCATGCATTATTTTACATAACATGATTGTAGAGGATAAACGAGATATATATTCTTGAAATTGGGAAAAAGAATTCACTGAACCGTCAATAGCTTTAGCTTCGGTCCGTGTTGAAATGCAAGTGTTGCCTCAATTTCAAGTTCATGTTCAAGGCCTTTTTAAATCATATATTTATACAAAGAGTCGAACTACGCTATAGGGTCCGACATATTCAGTTAAAGAAGGATCTCGTCGAACACATTTGGTAAAAGTTTGGAACAACCCCTCGATCAGATTTAAATTTTTAATTGGACTAATGGTCGCATTGATCACCTATGTTTACCCCGTGTAACCTTTTGATCACCTAACTTCCAAAAGTGTTTCTACGTGATTTTTCCATCCAAATTTCCGTTATGTAACCGTTAAGTTGTCATGTGCCACACATGTGACATTATTGTAGATTTGTAGGGGTATTTTTGTCATTTTACTTGTTTAGTAATTAACGGATTGATCACCTATGTTTACCCATGTTTGATCATCTATGTTTCAAAGTGTCCCATTTGATCACCAAACTTTTCAAAATTGACCTATTTGTTTTTTCCGTCCAAATTTGAGTAAATAGCGGGAGGGGTATCTTCAACCCCAACACCTTGGTTGTATGATAGCCTCGACACTCATGACATCTACGACTTGTGTCGGGTATCATGTCAAATTAAAATATTACTAATTTATTTCACTTAATTTTTAATTTTTTTCTAATTAAATTTATGAATATTTTAGTTGATTAACTTATAATTATGTTTAAGTCTTCATTTGTTATATATGGTTATCATAAGCAATTTTTAACTTGTCAATATTATAATTATTATTTGAATGATCTAGCTACCTTTAACATGACAAAAATACTTAAAATCAACTCCCAAAAAGTTCATCTATATTTCTAAAATGTAAAAAGATATTCTCGCAATATATCTTTATATTAAAATAATTGTTATGGTGGGTGACAACCAAAGTGTCTTCCATTTGACATATTTTTCATTTCGATAACCAAATTTTGAAATCGTCATACTGTTAGAAATATGATATATTTGAAATGATGCCCGTTTAACAATCTGATTTACTCATTTAAGTTATCGTATATATGTTCGATTGTATGACAACGCTCATATTAGGATACTCGACGTGATATCATGTTGCGATGGCTTATTAGGGTCCGCTTCCTCAATATATTAAGTTATAAAGTTCAAGTTAACATTTATTAATATATATGACCCTGTCGGGCCGAGCCTAAGAGGTCACACACAACGAAATAAAGCTATAATGCAATTTGAAACTTCCGGGTTAAAACAATTGTATGGAAATAATGGGCAAGATTCCGAAATTGAAACCCTATGCGGAAGGGCGCGTAAGCCGAGCCACCCCTCCCTAGGCGCGTGGATCAAGAAGGAGGAGGGAGGTTCCAAAACCTGCCATTCTTCACTTTCGATATTCACTTTCAGCGAAAGCGCAAAAACCTCTCTTTTTCCCCTATTTTAATGATCGGTAGGTGTGAAACTTTTGATGTTTCTCTCTCCCCAACTTCGTCATGTAATTTAATATTTTAAGAGTTCTAGCAAAACCTGAGGGACTTGTTCGGCCAAGGCGATTACCTTTTTAGAGGGATTTTCTCCTACTTTGACGTCAGTGAGTTCATCACATTATTCGCCAGAATTTTTGATATTCCCGAAGAACGGTACATATATTTCTGTCTCTTTAATTATTGTTTATACAACTGGTAGTGATCATGGAATTCGTATCCATAGTATTACTAGAATATTATTTATACGATAGAAACACCAACAATAGCCTCAGAGCCGGATGACTAGATTGTATTTATGTAATTAATGTGATGCATGAATTTCATAATTTGATTATATACTATATTTTGCTTCAAGTTAATCTTTAACTTCGGTTATGCATGAATGTCAATTAAATATAATTAATTGTTTAATCAGTTTCAAAACTAAAAATATTGTAATACTAGAATAATTTATCTGATTAAATGTTAAATCCGAAAATTATTCGATCGAGCGTAAAACAAGTTCGACCACTGCCGTGAGGCGGGCGCAAAGGGACATCACACAACCACCACCCCCTCGCCGGGCCATGGTGGAAAGCTGACTTCTAGGTTTTCGAACCCTAGAGTTTTACTTATTCCAATAACCCTCTTTGGCTCGGCCCGCTTATGGTCTTGCCGAATTTCTTAGCCTCGCTAAAAAATGCTCTATTATCGATTAAATCGATTTATCAATTATTTTCATTCGAATTAATTAATTCAATTTAATTAATTTAAATTATTTACATTAAATTTCATTCTGAAAATAATCATTAGATTAAAATTTGAATTAGTTTCAATTAGATTAGAATTAGTTTTAATTTGTTAAAATAAATAAATTAATTAATTAAATTGGTAATTTTAATTAAAATTGAATGTTTAGTTAGATATAAGTATAAAATTACTTGATAATTAAATACTCTATATAGCATTACAAAAATCTTTTGAAATTAAATTTGAGGATTCAATTAGATTTAATTAAACCTAGTAAATAAATTAATTAATTAAATTAGATTTAATTTAAAAATTTGGAATGTTTAGTTAGATATAAGTATAAAATTTTCATTTTGATAATTAAATACTTATATAGTGACATAAAATTTGAAATTAAATTTGAAATTCAATTAGATTTGAATAAGCAATTAAAAGTGTTTATATTATTTTATAATTAGACAATAATAATTGATGAATAAATTGTTTAATGGTTTCATTCCATGTTATCTCCTCGTATAAATATAATTAGATAATTGACTTTTATGCTGCATAATATATGTTGATATGTTGATGGATTCCATGAGATTTTATGATAATGCACTTATGTGTATTTTTAGAAATACGTGCATGTACTGCTTTTGCCTGAAAATAAATGATTCTGCATTAATTATTATTTAATTGTAATTACAATTAAAAGATTATATTTCACTAGAGAGTCAGTTAACGAAAAACAGCTTGTAAATTAAAGTGTTTAAGTACTAGCTTTAAATTCTTCTATTTTTCCCTCTCAAGTCGTATCACATATCTCGAGTGTTGTATTTAGCCTTATGATTGATGCGATATAAATTTGGCTTGATAGAATATATATTTAGCGTAATCATAAGTATTACTAAATATGACTAATCCCACCATTAAGTTAAGTAATATTGTCACACCAAACTCTAAAGTCGGGGAAGGTCACTTAGGCAGGCGGACATGTTAGTATGACATAAGTTTCGTCTCTGAATTTTCATCATGGGATGGATCGAACGATTCCCAAGTAAGACTTCGGCTTCGACCCATCCATTCTAAATTGTTATCAGTAGTTTTTGGTTACTTGCGGGTGACATGATGCTCCACATCGGACCGCGGACAAAAGAGGTCACTAAAAATAGTCCTAGAACTTTTATGACTCTTAAGGACTATGTTAATCATAATTGCGTATGATCACCTACTCGTATTTAATAAGACTTTATACTTGAGGACATGGTATACTTAGTATTTTTTCATGGGATTGGTGGAGCACAAGTATTTTTGTTCTATTATTATGTATTAGAATATTCCTTTACAATGAAAAATTGAATTGTTGTTTTGCTTTGCCATATCTTCCAAGAAGCTAAAACAAGCCCTCAAACTCTAATAACTCAAAAACTCTCCGATTTGCATTGGAAGAATGCAAACTAAATGAAATTAACTTCCTAGATTAGGCTAGGAACTTGAGAATTGTTGTCAAATCTCGGTAGGATCAGAATACCCGCCTGTGTCGGCCACCCTGAGGTGAGAATCATTATAATCCGGAACACCAGAGTCACCAAACCGATGGACGACACAGTTTAAAGAACTACTCGTTTCATCCAAAAATTTGATTACAATTAAATTTTCTCAATCAAAAATAGTTTTTTTTTTTAAATTTACCAACTAAATATCTAACCAACCAACCCATATATATATACACACAACATATCCCAAACGACCGTAATAATCTTTCCTCGAAGTTTGTGACCAACAATCCACTTTGAACACCAAATTGTAAGTGTTCTCTAGTTAGTCAACACCGGAGGAATGAGGATTAAATTGATGACAACCAAACAAAGAAATTGAGCCCCTTGCTTTGAAAACCACCTGCCATATGTGGAGGAAGAAAAGGTGGCTGTTTTTTCATCTTATGAAAAAACCTAATAAGCTTTGCTTATATAGGGTCAACCTAAAATCCCAACCGAGTAGTTTAATGAGCCAACTCGTATAATTTAATTAAACCGTTAAGTAAATTAAACACTAACAAGTTATTATTAGTAACTAACAAGTTACTAACGAGCTCAACTAAATTGCAAAATTAATTTAATTGACTAATTACTCAATTCGGGTTATCCAATTTATATTTTACATTATCAATGTAAAATTCTAATTGAGAATATTCAAGCATTTCTATAATCAACTCTCAATGAAATGCATTTTAATATCATATATATGAAATATACCCAACGTCACGATGTGTGTGACCTTTTAGGCTCAGATAATAGCGTGCTTTGGTTAACAAATAAACGACCATTATTATTATTATTATTTACATATTATTATTATTATTAACGATTATGTACGTGATCTAGCAATCCGCATAATCCCCCGTATTATCATGAGAACCCACTAGTAATTACACCACTATGATTGAAGCCCGCTGGTAAATCACATTCACTAAATTAGTAATAATATCAGACGACCGCCCAGTCGGCCGCCCGAGAGTCATTATAATCCGAATCACCAAACCTGGACATGGATAACTCCGCTTGAAAACTCTTGTTTCAAAATAAGAGATTACATAATATATTTCCAAATAATCACAGCTTAAAATTCTTACAATCCATCGTGTGATATTTCCTCCAACCTTCAACCAACTCCATATATATACAACCTATCCTAAATAAACAAGAATGCCGGCAAGGCTTAGAGGAAAGTAAGTACCGTACTCAATACAAAATGACAAATCGCCGACAAGTCTAAAAGTTTGAAAAAGGAAAATACAACAATCAAAATAGCTTTACATGTAAACACATCAAAAATCGCACTGTGGGATCCCTTCCCGCCACCCGATGCTCACCAGCCACTGAACAAAAACCCCTCAGCCTCTTTGCCCAATCGCCGTCTGGCCAACCCGCACAAATGAAATGCCGCCCAAAGCTAAAAGTGTAAGCCGCCGAAGCTTAGTGAAACTTAACACAATGGGCGAATCCTTACCATACGGAATCCAGTCAATCAATAATAATATAATAGCCAAATTTATGAATAAAACATGATAAGGATCCAAGACTACCTAACAAGGTCATACAACATAATTTCCACAAGTCTCGTATATAATACATGAAGATATAAATAGAAGGTGTCATGAAGCACACAATTCCAAAAGAAATCAATAGACTCAACAACGATTAAAACTCTAGTCCTCAAACTCCTATCTCTATGACCCCACCAAGATAATACCTCTTAATGCCAAGATATACTCAATCGGCCTACCCGGGCAGGAATGGACTAATCAATAATCACCCCGCACTTTATACCGTGAAGATAAGGCCAAAATTTGCCTGTGCCACACAAAGCATGCAGACATCGCACTCACACTAAGTACAAGGCACACCGCTCTCATACACTAAGTATAAGGCACAATCGCTTTTATATTACCCAAGTATAAGGCACACCGCACTTATACACAAAGTATAAGGCACACCGCATTTTATGCTGTAAAGTATAAGGCCAATATCGGCCCATCCTGCAAGGAAGCGAGAGTCACCTAACCCCTAATCATCCCAACATAGCCGCCAAATCCTCCTATTATCGTCACCTCAAGTCATACATAACTCTAACCATCACCTCAAGAACCAATCAATCTACTCCCCAAACAATATCCAAGAAATTAAACACATCTCATACAATCAAGTCAAACACAATTAACATAAGGCCATTAAAATCATAAGCGCCGACAAGGCCATAAAATCTAAATATACGCCATTTATAATATAATCACATAATCATATAATAATTACATGTATGTCAGTTTCATGAATCATAACACAATAACATGTATATCATTCTCACATAATCATATCATAATAACATGTATATCATTCTCACATAATCATATCACATTAACATGTGCACACAATTTATAATGAATAATGCAGTAACACCCTCAGGAGATAAGTACCACCCCGCGCCATCACCACAAAACCTCTGAACACAATCACGGTAGCCTTCCTACCAATAACGCCTAAATAAACACCCGTAAAGTATAATCAAGACCTACTACTATACGGGCGTTTCTGTAAGATACATAACCAATTCTTAGTGGAAGTATTTCCTAAACGAATCAATCATTAATTTGATAAACTATCGAATTATAATCCCATCGGACACAACCTTAAATCGTGGACCGCTAAAATTACATCTTATCACTTTATCATTAGCAAATCAACTTATAAGTCACCTTAGTTAATCAAAGAAAGTCCCTTATTAACAACCTATACTCCAAAACACAATTACAACTCAACTTGAATTAACACTTTTTCAACCTTATTCCCTTTAATCAATTTTAAATCACCAATTCTTAATATCAATACAATAACTAAGTAATAAGGTCCCAACATAACCTCTTCACATTTGAAGTCTTGTATGTCATCAACCCAAAGTCAACCCAAAACCTAAAAGTCAACCCAGCCATAACGTCCTCAAACGACCTCCAAGTCATGAATTAATCACTTATATACATCACAGAACCCATAACCAACTAAGATTCATCATAAAATTGAATTATGGAAAAGTCAACTAAAAGTCAACCATGTCAAAACCCAAGAAATATCTCAAAAGACTTGAAATTTCTTACCTTAACTCAAGAGAAATCTAATGGGGAGAAAACATATTCTACAAACGATTCTTTAGCTTCAAATGACACCTAAGTAGAAATTGAAGAAAATTTCATGTAGGGGGAATGGAATATTTCCGCTTAAACACTAAGTGGACGAGATGAGTTTAATGATAATGAAAGAGGATAAGATTTATAGAATATATTTAAAATAGCTTTTGAGTCTCTGCCTCTGCCAAATTTTTCCACTTTTCGCATTTCAATTCTCGATGAAACCGATTCCAAATGTAAAAATTTTCCATGACATAAACTACTACTCATATAATAATTAGTCTCGATACATCGAACTTATTCCTCAAATTATTTATACTTATCACCGGTCCCACCCACCGACCAAATTTTTTAAATTTTTTTGTTTTTTTACTTAACGGGTTATTACAAGCACATAAACAACCCGTCGCAATGGGCATAATAAATGAAACCAATAACTATTGATTTCCAACATAGTAAGCCGACCACTGTAGCCCCAAAAGTCATCTAAGAAGGATGCCAAGAGAAATGATATGTCATCATGGATTACGTACCAAGCTCGAATTATGTTAAGTACTTGGCAAAAAAAGAAGTTTAACTTAGTACCATTTATCATGCACATTTGTACCTCTACTCGATACTGGGTGTTAAATACCGGGTCGGATACTTATATTTGTCGAAATGTGCAAGCATCTGTAGAATAAGAGACGATTAGAGAAAGCCGGGTCTACTTGATTAGCATTACCCACAGGATTAAATCTTGTTTTGAACAATGTTTACTTTGTACCTGCATTAAGCAGGAATATTATTTCAATTTCTCGCTTGACTTTGATTATTTTATTATTTCCCCAATAAATGCACAATGATGCTTTTATCTCGGTATGGAATAATTTATGGCATCGCTTACGCTTGAAAATGGTCTATCCGTGTTAGTCACAAAAAGTATAAAACCTATAACGTTAATACTAAAATTAGGAAACCGAATGAGTTGAATCCAACATACCCCATGTATCGCATGTCAAAGCGGTAACATTACCCATACCCATGAAAAGAACAGCAAATGTCATTCTCGCTAGCTTGATGAGTTTGTATCATTCGACATACGCGAGTCATGCTTGATGGGCAAGAGACTAAGCCGCCTTCACTGAACAAATGAAAGGGCAACTAATCGAGCTGGGAATTATACATACCGATGTAATGTATCTAATGAACACGCCCGCAAAGAGGAGTTTAATCATACTTCTTTATAATCTTCACCGATGACTACAGTAAATAGGGGCTTCCAACGTGTTCGATTCGTTCGGTTTTCGAAATGAACCGAACCGAACTCGATCACGAGTTGGCGAATGGAACTGAATCGGTTCGGTTCCAGCCTGCCCGGTTTCGTTCCATTCTCGGTTCTGGCCGAAATAAACAAAATATGGGCAAAACATGTCAACTATAGCCGAACTAAATAAACAAAACATATCAGCCTGGCCGTTCTGAGATTAGGCTCGCCGGCAACATGAACATCATAGTTCACCATATAACCCGGACTAAAAGAATGAACGAAAAATACAATGTGACTATACCCAAATGGTGATCTAAGACAACAAAATATATTACATTTCACAATTCCATCAATCATACAAATCATATACAACACATTTCTTAATACTATGGACATAAAATAAGTGTACACACTCCGACGACTGCTGATTTATATCCTAGCCATCCAAATTTCGAATCATGATTACTCGACCATCGCCACAATTGACGCCGCAATGCCGACTTTTCCCCGATCAATAAACAACACCGAGGTCCCCAAAATAGAAGGTGAAAGCTCGTGAATACTCATATAACAAATCATATTCAACCACACATATATAAACATGTAATATCGCATAGTCGTGGTAATTACTTTCATTACATTTTATCATAATTATTCATATCACTAGTCAGCCTCTTATGATCCTCATAGTTTAATATCTTCAACCAATTTAATATAATCAACTTACAAAATATTTCAATAATAATAGATAACACTATAATATCGAATAGCTCAATACATCACATAAGCAACAATAACTCTATTCCGGCAAACAACTCTCCCGCTACCTCTACACCAAGTAGACGGGAATACACACCACAACCTGCAAAACAATGCACACAGCCACACGCAACACAATCACACATCCATCCACCAATACACACATCTCCCAACACATATATATACATCACAATCCTCCCGACCGAGGCTACCCCCTCAATATGCATATCACACCAAACCTCCCGAAACATCTCGGGCTACCCCCTCAATATGCATATCACACCAAACCTCCCGGTCGAGGCTACCCCCTCAATGTATATATATCATTTCACCCAAATCAACCTACCGGAATAGAGTTCACACATAATCATATGACCGTTGATTCCATTGAATACCGGACTATTGGGTTGTTGATTCTAACAAATACCGACAATAATGTGCCATTGATTTGCCAATACCGGTGATCCTATGGGACCCCTGTCTAGAGAATACCGGACATTAACTCTTACCCATGTATAACATTAACTCTTACCCATGTATAATTATATCATAATATATCAAATCTATAATATTCCAATATTTCATATATTGATATTCAACCTAGTTTCTCACTACAACCAATTAGTTCAATCAACCCATTCTCATACTTATACACCTTGTACCATTATATCACACTAATATAATCAAGATCACATTTTACTAAATCTCATCTCAATAATTAATCTCTATATATATATATGGTATATATCCACCTGGCTAATTATCGCATCAACATACTCATAATCTTTTTAATAGTTATTCACTTACAACAACCCAAAATATACAATACACATATTCATAATGTATGAAAGATTATAAACTTGTGATAGGAGTACTCACCTCTAATCAAGCCAAATATCAACAACTTTACTACTTCAATCACCTATTCAATCAACACTTTTACTTCTTGAAACTTGAAAGCAACTTTAGGATTATGATTTAAGTGAGAGTAACAACCACAAAAAGGAAAGAAAATGTTTTGTAGGAAGAGGGGGAAAGGGTTCGCCAAGATGAAGGGTCTCGCCAAGATGAAGAAGAAAGAAGAAAAAAAACTTTTATATATAATGAAGTTACTTAGCCTCAAGTAAAAGTGCAAGCACGCAGCTGAGTACTCTGCGTATAGGGAGGGTGTCAAGCACGAGGTGTCGTGGTTGTTTAGCTAGAGAGAAAAGATGAGTAGCATTTAGCTATACACTTGTCTAGTTCGATTTGTTTCTTACAGAGCAATACCCAAGTTTTACTTAAATCATAAACATTCGGTTATTTCGTAATCCACCCTCCTCATAAAATTAAATTTCATTTTGAAATTTACTTACAACTCGATTTGTCTTACTGTCGCAAATTCAACCTTTCAATACACTCTATTATCTAATATCACATCTTTTGACCCAAACAAATTCTCACATTATAGTAATCATCTTTATAATTCAGCTAATATCATCTCATAAATACATTGTCTTTGCCTCATGCTATCACCTAAGATTATACTATTCATCGATAACATTTCTATGCCTCTATTTCATTATTCATTATCGTATCATTTCTACATATTCAAGTAAGTCGACCAACCCATATATATATGCTCATTCACGACATATTATAAATCGAATTCACTCCACATAGTAAGTATATTACGACCACCCAAAGAATAGTTCTGCAATACCCCAACCACACATCATCTATTATATAACACTCATCAATGTCACCCAATATTGTTTTACTCCACACTTACTTGTCAATTATCGTCTATACCCCGTTTCACACCATAATTCAACCTTATAAGGAAATTCGTAAATCTGCTCATCGCAATTCAACTATCATCTCTATCAAGCATCGCTTCCGAATCCGTCAACAAGGATCATAACTATAAATTTCTTAGCACCCCTCCAGAGTTATGGTTCCACTAAACACCCTTATTTAATCTTCTTTTATAACTCAATCCATTAACTGCTAAATTTGTTGCCCAACAACCTCTTTTTCCCTTCTGCTACCAAATATATCCTCAAATCACACTACACCTTAAAAACTACCAAGTCCTATCAAGCATACAACCATTGGCGATCTCATTCCCATAATTATCCTCCTAACTTATCGGTGCAACCATATATTGTACCATATCTAATAATTATTCTTTAAAACAACTAACTCTCTACTTTCTATAACTTGATACCTTAACAACCATACTTTTTTTATTAATGATATCTCAAGACTCATTGATATTCTACTACTAAATTCTCCTCGATTTTCCCCCGCCGTTAGTCCACAACTTTCTCCTAGCAAGGCGATATTTTGCAAATCTTATAATTTATGACGATTTCTACAACCAACATCATAGGTAACGCCTAAAATATTTAAACACAACATTTGCATCTACTAACTTCAACTTATCATTGAAAAAATTTGCTCATATTCTTCCAATCGGAATGCTATGTTTCTTTATTACTTAACTCAAAACAAGATAATATCCAAACCCTAAACACCCTACCCTCTTATCACCCTCTAATGTCATAGTGATCTATATTCCCGAACTTATTAAAATATTTATTCACATCACCGAATCTTAATTTAAGAGATTCAACACTTTATACTCTACCCAACCTATCTAGCCTAAAATTTCATCTTTTTCCAAATAAATATCCTCCTTTGTACATTTTTCATACAATAGATTCATCTTCCCCAAGAAATCATCATTTTCATTTCTTTCCCCCCGATCAAGCCCAAAGAACTAAATTGCATCATCAATTAAGCTTACTGATAATCCAACTATTATCACTTTATACTTTACATTTTTCTTGAAAATATCAACATCCTAAATTCATTATTCATTTCAACCTAACCTCAATCATGTTCTATATTTCACACAATTTCCTCCACTTATCACCAACCTTAAATTATTTCGATCCAACTAACATCCTTATTTCATCCAATCAACACTATATTCAGTCTCGTAGTTTCATTATCTTGGAAAGTTAATGGATCCATAAACCGACTTGGATACATTCCATACTTTCGGTGGCCAACTTCAACTAGTCTTATCATCTTTATATGCTTCTAACAAAGGTTAAACTTTCTATTTCATCCGTACTTCTCCTAAAGTCCTCCAAATGATATATCAATCCAATTTCTTCTCAAACAATTCTTCCTCCTCACACATCGCACCAATCATTATCGAATTTCCATTTTACTTCTTCAAGGCAACATTCAACAATCTTGCTAAATCCAAGAAACTTCATAATGACAACCAAACTATAATATTCATTTTCAACCCATTACAACCCTTATTCATCCTTTTTCTTGCTTCGCATATACTTAATATGACAACCTCCTGATTCATTTAACCTTTTCCTCATATTCCCGTAATTGCATTATCTCACTCTTAGGCTACACATTCCCCACTTTTATACATACCTTTTCAATAGAGTACTACCACACTAAATTTCATGAACATCATTTTTCAATATTCCGTATGTCCAAATATTCCAATGCCTCTGTGATGATCGATAACCTTTACACACAACTACTTAATAGTCACGGCATTCATGGGAAATTTTTTCTTATTTCAACATATCCTCAACTTCTTTAGTAACCATCGATGAAATTTCCAATATTAACCTATTACTTACATTTTACCTATTCTTCCTCTTTTTTTGTCTCTCATATCTGAATACTCCGCAGAATGCCAGCAACAAGACTCATTAACTTATTCTCATAATATTCACGTGATCCCTCCTTGTACGGCCATCTTAAATTAATTTCACTGACCCTAACACTTGGGTCCAACTATAAAAAGTGGGGTTTGATATAATATTTTAAAGGGTTTGAAATTTTTCCAATGCTTTTTGAATCGCCAAAATCGAGTTATAAATCTAAATGGAAATATCTTTAAATTGCAGTTCAGACTAATCGGCCTCAGAAAGCTGCTATTTAAGCCAAGTACGGCAACCATTACACAAAGGCTGGTATAAGAACTTTTGTTTCCAAATAGCTTGAAACGACCATTTGTGTGGGCTCTCATTTCGGGGTCAAGCATTACAAAATTGCTCAGTCCAAAATTTGACCGCTTTTAACCATTTCCGACCTCACCAATCTTACACCATTTTAAACCCCACTCTCAAACCCAATTCTTCCTAAGCCTTCTCCCTATATTTGTTGTGGACATTTTAAGGCAAATCTCTCTTATTTTGAATATCGAATCTCCCAAAATAAACTCTCACCTTTGATTATCCTCTAAACTTCGACTAGAATTGTTCTTTAACTTGTATATATATAGAGAGAGATTGTGATAAAAGAAATCTAGTATTCAAGGTGTTTGTTGGAATTGTCAAAGAGACAAAAACAAGCTTCATCAAGTTTATATCTACTCAACAAGGAAATCTAAACAAGCTTCAAATTCAACCACTCATTAAGGAGTTATATGTGAGCTAAAATTGTAATATTCTTATCTAATCCATTGAGGGATTATCTGTTCAAGAGTAAACTTTTCTTTGAGAAAAGAAGTACAAGGTTCAATTTAGTAAAGCGGGTTTCTTTCTTGAAAGTGAGCTCGACAGCGGTTGATTAGCTTAGATTCCTAGTCGCTCTAGTTTGTTGCTAGCGATTGTTCAAGGTTGGGTTGATCTTGAAGCTGGGGTGTTCCAGGTCGCTTGGAGGGGTTTTCGAGCGTTAAGCCAGAGGCGGTGTGGTTCAACGGGTTAACTAGACGGTATATATCGAGTTACTATTACACGGGTGGTTGAACTCCGAATAATATATATACGAGGTTACATTTCCAAAATTCCAAGGTTGAAAAGCCGAGGGTCGAGCACTAGGTTTGCCGAAGCTCGTTAAACACCGTGTCAAGTTTGCATTTCTCTATCCCTCAACTCTCTTCTTTATTGTTACATATTATTATGCTTTATAATTGTGTAAATTGATTATTCGCTTGATTGAGAGTTATTGCCTAACTTAATAGGGTATTGGACAAATCAACTAAAAGTGTTTAGATATTAATTGTGTATGCTAAGGAGTTACAGATGTGTCATAATAAATAATAAATATTTATTGATCTATTGCATGATCGTATTTGTGTAGGACTATTTGATTGGACTTTGTATGTTAAGTGATCACACACAAATTGCTAAAAAAAGGTTAATTGGGGTATTTGACCTTAAGAATTTTATTAATCCGAAAATTGTATATAATTCCACTATAACCTAATTCACCCACCTTTCCTCTTAGGTTATCATATAGTCTAACAAATGACACTCCATTTTTAGTATAAAAGTTGATGAAAAATAACAAATAAATGGAGTACGATAATAAAATTTTGGATTGTAAAAATCATTAGCCAAAACTTTTTGAATACCTAGTTGTTGTGACATAGGTAGGCATTAAAATGTTATATATTAAAAGAGAAGGAGAACAATCTAATCTGATAGGAAAGAGGTGTGAAATTTTACATATCTGCTACTTCTAGAGATGATGTTAAGATTCTCTTTATTTTCTTAAGCTTTTTTAATTTGCATGCTTTAGTCTTCGATACATTCTTCTTGGATTCTTGATCTTCCAACTTGCTAATAATGACTACATTATGTACTATCTTCCAACTTGATTATGAATACATTTGGCATTAGATTTCGACTTGATAATGACTACACTGTACAATATCTTTCAACTTGATAATGACTACACTTTACACTATATTCCAACTTGATAGTGACTATACTCTGCACTATCTTCCAACTTGACAATGACTACATTCTACACATTTTTGAATATCTTTATCTCTTGATTCAACCTAGTTAAATAAATAAATTGGAGTCTGGAGGCAATTCATTATAAAAGGTGTAGTGCTCATCATATGAATATCACTCTATAATCTCTAAAAAAAAAATTATTATCTAATAGGCATTGTGTTTGTATTTAATGGTCATTTAGTATCGGGGGATATTAATATTTAACTAATGATAGGCATTGAGGATGTGAAATATCTTCCTATTTATTTGGGAGTCATTGAATGCCTAAAAGCATTCTGAAAGGTTGTGCCCCCACAACTAAAGAGTTATCCCTTATTTTATAAATGATTTTTTTGGATAAATTATATTTCAATTTAATTTTTTCATCAATATTTTTTATTTTTGAAGATATCTAAATAAAGCATGTGTTTGTATTATTTGGATTCAAAAAAAAATCAAAATGCAGTGATGTTGATTAAAGAGAATATAAATATTTTTATGAATGACTAGCAATTTTGGACTTGTTAGGTAATATGATGTTATTAGATGAAAGAGAAAAAAAAAATTAATATGGTAGGAGATATATGTTAAATACGGTGTATTGTCTACCTACAATAGATGGTTTAAAACAACATGTCTTAATATTTGTAAGATTATCTCCAATAGCATCTTTTTTGGATGAAAAACTGGTTTATACTCGACCAATAGCTACTTTTCTTTTAGTATTTTTTTTAGCTATTTTTTGAAAAAATTATAATTTTTCCTGACAAAGGGAAAGGGAGTGGGGATCATGGGGAAGCGAAATCAATTGAATTTGACCGCGTGGAATGAGACCACCATTCACCCCCATTCCCCATGTGTCCAGTTTCTAGTGGACATTTTAGATTTTTTTTAATTCATTTTTTAAATGTTTATTTAGGTCTGAAATATTGATACATTTTATTAATTATTATGTATTGATTAATTGATTACTTATTAACATATGTAAAATTTAAAAGGAGAAAGAATAAATATATATGATGGGGTATATGTTAGTGATATGAATGAAAGAGAAAATTGAAATATTGCTTGAAAAACTAATTATTGTAGAATGTAATGATTTTTGAGGATATTTGATGATGTAGGATAGAAATAATATTATGTAGAAGGGTGTTTTTGGTTTTTGAAATATTATTTATTGGAGATAATCTACAGAAGCTTCCATCTATCTAGGGAAGGGATAGTTGGATTGTCCATAATATTACCAACCTTATTTTAGTATTAAAAGAGAAGTTTCCGAATTGACTCAAGTAAAGTGTGACAACTGACAACTATATACTACTCCTTCCATATCAATATAAGTCATTATTAAGGATTGTAGTCTTGTATCAAAATAATTGATTGTTTAAAATAAAAAATGATAATTTATTTTATCAATGCAACTTTTTTCATTAAAATTTTAAAAATTTCGAACATCATTGTTTTGTCTTCTAATATTCTTATTTTCATTAGTTGATAATTTTCTCTCGCATAGTAAATAATAAAATCAATGATTTACTTAATAAAGTACTTTTAGGTTAAACGATCACTTATATTAATATGAAAAGAGTACTTCACAGTAGATAATAAATGATTAATGAACCATTTTGATTAATTCATTAATCCTAAAATAAGATCCCCTACTTATAAAAATGTGAGCTGTGTTTCTTCTATTTTTACATTATTAATTACTAAATTACCCTTCATTTATAAAAAAACACTAATAATAAAATTAATATATATATCATGAAAAGATACTAATTTCTTCTGTCTAAAAAATTTGCAAAAATATAATCTCATAACACACCCAAATCTCTAAAATATAATTGTATACTACTAGAATCCGAGAGTCTCTTGTTCATCTTCAACAGGACAATAGTATCATAATTCATACAGAATCTCAGAGTCAAAACTCGAACATAGTCAAACAATTGTTCTTGGATCTTGTTGGAAAATCAATGAGAATTGATTCCATTTATTATGCCCAAGTATGCATAATCAGGTATCAATTCATTTACCAGCTGGGTTAAATGATTATCGAACTTAGTGTTCAACTTAGTAATTGTATATTACTAGTGTGGTTCTCATGATAATTGAAGGGGTTATGAGCGATTGCTGTATTTACTCATTAATCGCTATAATAATAGTGTGTAATTTATTATTATGCTAAATCCTTACTATTATTCTGAGCCTAGAAGGTCACACACATACAAAGGATCGCTGAAGTTATATTTCATGTGTATGAAATTAAAGAGAATGTATAATTGAGAAATGTATTTCTCATCATGCGGTTCTACATTTTATGTAGAATATCGACGAACAAATGTAATCAATTAAATAGCTATTTAATCGGGTTCGAGTACTTTTAGTATTTATCAATAACTTTAAGCATTATTGATATCACTCATTACTATTTAATTAAGCCACTCAGTTCAACTCATCAACAACCTACATTAGTGTCTTAATCTAACTAATGTAGTTAACGGCTGCTCTTAATAATACTTAACTAAGCCGCTTATCTGCCTGCTTTTAACCTAGCCCTATATAAGCAAACTTTAGGCTTTTCATGACATAACAGCTTTAGAAAATCTTTTCATCAAAACCCTAAGTAGCCGCCTTGTCGAAATTCTCCAAGAATTTTTCTCGATTTTTGGTTTTGCTCATCCTTGCTTACTGAAGATAAATCGGTTGCTACAACTCTATCCCTACATGACCAACTAGATATCATTTGATATTGCAACAAGGAGTCGAAGGGAGTCAAATTCACGTTGTGAATTTGAAGCCGTGTGGATTTTGGTGGAATTTACTCCGCCGCATCAAGCATTTCTTTGTTCATATATTGTAATTATATGTTTTACTGGAATAACGTAGTGAAAGACTTTAAGATCCCCGAAATTGCTGATTTGTATTTATACTCATATATCCATAGTATTTTCCACGATTCTCTCTGCAGATATATTATTAATTACCATACTATCATTATTGTTGTTTCAAATAAGTTCTTTTAATTTCATACTAAATTTTTTGTATGATAATTATTCAATTATGACTGAAAATAATTTTTTCAATCCAAAAACAGCTATTAGAAAATATATATATTTAAATTATTATGTGATATTTTGTATTACATTTAACTATATAATCTAATAATTGAAATTAAAAAAGTGTTAAGATACCTATCTAATACCCTTCATCCTCCTAATAGATCAGGAAGGTTTAAATTTGATGTTTTATGATTAAATGATAAATTCAAATATTTTTATTTTTGTTGTATCATATTTGGTGAAATTATCAAATAATAATATTTTCAATGTACTTTATATTCACATTAAATTTTATTCAAATCAAAATTAGGTTTATCGATGAAGGGGTAAAAGTTTATCAATTTTGAGCACTTAAATCATATATGACAATCATTTAGTGTGGAGAGAGTAAGATTTGGATATTTTATTTCAAATTCTTTTTTTATTATAATATATATAACATGTTAATATTGATTAGTATTAAATATATGAAAGAAAAGCCTAAAAAATTTTGTCTTTCACTATTTAATATTCATATTAGTAAACTAAATAAAGAGATATATTATTATAAAAATATATGCATAAATATATGTATATTATAGGTATATAATTCATTATTTTATGATCTTAAAAATATATGCATAAATATATGTATATTATAAGTATATAATTCATTTTACACGAATATCTGGATGCTCAAATTAGTACCCTCAAATTTCTATTCAATAACTTAATGACATTTTATATTAAAGTTGTTATTTATGCCAAAATTTTAAAAATTTCCATATCAAGTAATATTAATTACATATACACTATTTTGGTTTAATTTTTTATTAAAAATTTCATTGCACGAGATATATTTTCTAAAAGAGGTATGTCATCCTTATTCCCTTGATTTTTAATGTAATTTATTTGGAATATATCACATTCAAACGAGGATATATCTAATGTGTGGCATCTTTGACTATTTTGCATGACTAAAATTAAAATAATTTCATAATAAAATCTTGATATTATTCAGTTTTGTGCAAATATTATTGAGACAATCATTAATTAAAATATGTTAAAATGAATACATAAAATAAAATTGAATAGTAAAATTATGAATAATTTATACTATTAATCAATTGAGAAGTGATGTTTTCTAACAATAAATAAAATAACATAAGATGCTTTTATTAAAAGAGAAAAGTAATATTTTCTAACAATAAACAAAATAACTGAAGAGGCATTCTTTTATTAAACTTTGAAAATGAAAAGTAATATGGTAACAAAACTTTTAAATTTATTATTAACAAATTGTAAGGGATCATACAATTATGAACAACACAAATTATAATATAAATCAAAAATATAATTTATAAATTTATTATCTCAATTTAAATGTTCGAACCATAAAAATACTTACGTGCAAGACACGTACATTTTAGTAGTAATATAAAATCTGTAACTCCATAAAGCATAAAAACCACTTATGATATGTATACGAGAGTAAAGATTGTTACTTTGAGAACCAGGCAGAAACAATGCATGGAATTCTCCACATTCAAGAACGGAAGAATTTCAAGCATTTCAGTGGACAAATAAGAAGGAAACCATCTGTAAAACATGTCTACAAGAGAAAATCTATCAAGTTTAAGTGTTTAACAATACCCTACAGGTTGGGCACATCATCAAGTGCATGAAGTATGGATAGCAGCAACACAAAACAAGGTATCAATGACCACATCAAGTTTGTCATTCTTCAGCGGCACTGGCACCGCTCAAATCAACATTGAGGTCAAGAACCTGCATAGATCAAGAAACCAACAATGTAGGTAACAAGCTATATTGAGACAACTTACCATTTTCCTTATCATAAGACATACATTCTAGGTAAGAATCTAATGCGTTAATAAGCTTTCATGAGACAGTTTTCAAAATTCGACAAAAAACTATAAAAAGTTGGTGGTTTTAGAGGGGGTTGGAAAGACAACTAAGGTCTACGGTGTTGCCAAGTCTTACAATGTCAAAATCAGGTAGTTAAAGAGAAAAAAAATTCCAAACACTTGAGGGTCAGGAAACAATTGAATCATTATGGTACTTACTAAAGCATACTGGAAAAGGGATGTGTGTGTCGGGGGTTTACTGCAAAATAATGATTGAATAATAATACAAAGCGGAGACCACTCGGCATCAAGTGTGTATTTATGGGAGACAGATTCACAAGTAAACCGTGATCAATACCTAATACAGTACGAAGTAAAGATCAAGCAGTGCAATTTCAAAACTCAAATAAATCAGCTATAAAAAGCTTAAACGTACCTTTCCAGTTATCTGGGTGTACATTTTGAGAACATCCACGACAGTTGACTCGAAGTGAGTAGTAGCATCATAGCTCTATTTGCAGACAAGACACGAAAACAACATTAACAATATTAGTCATTCTCCAACATGGCTCATTAAGAAATGTGGGAGGCACTCACGGCTGATATAAAACAGTTGTCCAATGCAGGCTCATTGACTGGTTCATATCTGTCATACATATCATAGAAGATCTCATCTACAGGCCCCAGAAGGTCGATTCCTGGCTTTAGTTCATTCTGAGGTTGATCAGTCTCAGCCTCAGTCGAGACGAAGGCAATGAATTTCCCTTTCGGAGCAACATTATGTGTGTATGAACAACAGAAGACATACCTAAGGAATTATTAGATATATCAGTGACAAGAACCTTTGCATCTGAATACATGATCATATACTAGGCAACAGAAGAAAATTACAGGAGAAAGAAATCCGAATAATTGGTAAGATTTGTGAGGTGATATTATAGTTTGATCAATTGCTTATATAGAGAAAACCTTCACTTATGATTCTTGTATCAATGACAATCATTCAGCAAAGTGACTCTCAAAAGGACAAGAAAGTCTCATAAATAAGTTTTACTCCTATACGATATGTGGTGACTGGTCACCTATGGCAGCTTATGTAGAAGCAAAGGCCAATTCAGTGAGGAGGACAGATCACCCTTATTTTTATTAGGTGAATGACGCCTGTGTCCCTCGAAGTTTTAGGTTAAATTTATCATTGGGTCACCGAATTTTTGTATTACCATTCTAGGTCCCTTAATTTTATCCTAATTGTCAATTGGGTCCCATGACATAAGATAAACTATCTTATTGACTATCATACCCTTTCATATTTACACTTTATGATTTTTAATTAATTTTAGCAAATGAAAAATATTTTTTTGTTCATTTCAAAATTATTAAATTTTATAATTAATGTTAACTTGTAAGTAAATGAAAGTATTATTGTAACCAATAAATAATTCTAATTTGAAAAAAAATGAACAATATTTTTAAGTTAATATTTTATTTCATAATATCAATTAAATAAATTAAAATTTATCATAAATTGATATATTTATTTTAATAATTATTATGGATTATATATAAATATGTATATATTGTATTTGAAAAAATCAATCTATAAAAAATGTTACACTAAAGTAATTTTAATATGAATTATGAAACATAATAAAGTATAAAGGACATGAGGGTATAAGAGTAATTTAGCAAGCCAAAATTGGTCAAAGGACTCAAAATGGTTATATGACAACTCGGGGATCCAATTGACATTTATGATAAAACTAGGGGACCCATATGTCATTCACCCATTTTTGTTATGTCAAAGCCAATGTTCTAACTTCTAAGAGATGCACATTCTAAATCCAATCCTTTAGAAATTGTATACGGTCCAAGAACTTTCACAAGAATAACAAAGAGGTTATTAACAAAGAACTATGACTACAAGTCACATTATCAAATCGAAACCATTAGATTTTCACTCACATGTCTGATTGACGACCCAACTGCTTCTGGGGTAAAATAATTTGAACTGAATGAGAGTCATTAGTGTTTGGAATTGGATGGCTCATAATTGCAATTGCTCTAGCGACTTTTCCAACTTTCCTAATCTGTAAGAAACGATACTTCACAATGATTAATCAAATAATAATTTCAACAGATATCTTATGTATTTTGATGAAAAACAGTAAAAAGCAATATGAACTCTAAAGAAACTGTTTATGCTTTGTAGCTATCCAATATAACTTATTTGATGGAACACCTACAATAATAAAATTAATAATGTCTCCACTCCAGACACAAAATATTATGCCATAACACGTGACCTTATACATGATTAAGTGTTTCCACACTTTAGATAACAAGATTGTTCCTTCAACATCACAGATATTGTTTGTTAATCATTTTAGAAGGCCCAAAAGTTATTTCACTTTTAGAACCAACAATAAACTATAGAAATCAGAGATACCAGAAGAAAGAGAAAAGAGGTGCAGAAATAATCCAATTACCTTGTTTGGCATGTATGATGGATCACAAACAACTTTTTTGCACTTAGCAGTTTCCCCTTCAGATGTGACACCACATACCTTTCCTTCATCATTAAACTCTACCTGGCATTTTACAGACTCCAGGTCAGGTCCCACTATATTTTCCTTTCTTTTAATAATTGGTGAGTCTCTTTCCCAATATAGTGCATGAAATTATCTTACTTTCCTTATAGAGGTGGGCGAGGCAAACAGAAAAAATAATGGGACTTTTTACCTTGCACTCAGGTTTACATAACATGTAAGTTCCACCATATACAGCACTGAGTCGGGCAAATGCCTGAAAAAAACAAAGCAGTTCAGTTAACAAACAAAGCATAGCTACCAGCCTACCATACACAATCGAAACTGTATAAAAAATTGGAGTGGACTGAGAGAAAATGAAAGGAAGCGTCATGAGGCATAGAGATGGAAAAGAGAAATACCTGAGGAAGCTCTCCTAATCCGTACAATGGATAAATATAAGGTGATCCTCCTCCAAAACGTGCTAATGACTCCGAGTAGAGCTGTGGCATCAAAAGCAATTCAGACAGAATGACAAAACAACTTGAATGAATTATTCCAGTGAGAATTCAAACATAAAGAATTAACTCCATGCATCCAGTTACTTCGGGAAATATTTCTCTTTGGGGTATCATAAAGTATGTCTCGTTTTAATGAATATGTAATACAGTAAAATGAAGGGAAATATGGTCATAAGAAAGTGGTTTACTTTTTCTTTCAGATTACTGGAAAATAATTTTCCCAAATAAACTAGGATGGAGAACATATTATTAGTTTCTCCCAGCCAAGAGTAGAAGATGGATAACTTCAAAACTACATTTCCTCAAATAATTCTTTTACCTTTATCCTTTTCACAGTCTCCAGTGCAGGTTCACTCAAATAACGGTCATCTCTCTGAAGTGCCAAGGCATGACCAATAAAGTCCACAGTGTTGTCATCAAGCCCATATTTTCTGTGGGGAAGAAAAAATTATTGTCAACAGCTCATTAAACACTTGAAATACATGTAATAAGAAACAAAAATCACATATCAAAAGCTCGATAACCATATCTAGACACTAGGGCAATTATGACTAGAGGGGAAGCCATCATGACCCCACAAGAGTTGTTTGGTCAGTCATTATGCTGAAGAAACCACGACTTTCAGCTCTTATTTACTGAAGCCAGGTAAGATTCCATCTGCTTTACTATTTCCCAGTGGCCATTCATTAAACCATAATTTTATAACAAAACTTCTAATAGCAGTTTCAATATACAGGATACATTCACAGTCCAGAAATAGCCTTTGAAATGCTCATGTCAATCTATCAAGAGTCTTCACAAAGGAAATAAACACAATGATATCAACCACCAAAGGCTAGCTGATTTTTTTTCATATGCATGCTAATGTGGTGACAGAACTCAAATTATGTAAATTATGGTTCCAATTCCATGATCTAAATTTAATAGGCATATAAGCTAAAAGGAGTGCGAGCTCACGCAATAAGCTCTTTCATTGTGACCCTGGTCAAATCCATGCCATCATGGGTTTTTGGGTCAGTTTCACTATAATCTTGAACATAGATGAAGAACTTGCGAGCACGGCGCTTCTCAAATATACCCATGAGGGGAGATTTAAGGGCCTCCATATCTGTTGCTGGTACCTTGTGAACCTATTGAGGAATATTTAACTTAGATTACGGGGTTAAATTACAGTGATGAAACAGAAGCCCTAAATTTGGAATATAACAAACAAATAATAATTAGCATACCTTCCCTTTGTTGAAGACAAAGCTTCCATCAACAGCCTTGAAGTATAAGTATTTCGTAACATCAGTATGAATTAGAACACGCACAAGTGCACCATTTGCCATTATAAACTGTCACAAAGAAACATACATAAAAGCATGTAGATTATAAGAAGTTTTGCTGAGAGCATCATGATTGGTAAACAACTGTCATAGAAAACAGACCTTGGGCATCATGTCCACATTGTAGTCTTTACTAGAACCAAGATGTTCTGGAGGTTTCTCACTTTCTCTAAACTTCTTCCACAACTATAATTAAAACATTCCCAGTCGGCAAATTATATGGAGGGTGTAATAGTTAATTGATAAATATATAAAGATCCACAAACATGCCTGGGTAAGGTTGAGTGATGTTGATTCTCCTCCATAGTAATCATTCCTGTCCATATGCAGGACCTAGACAAAGGATGGGAATTATGAAAGCTTACTTTCAATAACTTATGGGCGAATTACATTAAACAACAGATACCAAGATGAAAATAGATGAACAAATCGAGGAAAAACTGGGGAAGGGGGAGTAGAATTTATACTATACTCAAGGATAGAAACATATGTTAACGCTTATCATCGAGTAACTTGGTTAATCAAAAGGTTCAAACTAGAATGGTAAAGATAAACTATAATCTTACAAGCTTTAAATGATAAATAACAAGAAAACAATGCTGGTGAGTCACTGGGACCGGTAACAGATGCTAATCATCACTAAGAATAAATAACTGTTCAGAAACAGAGGAAATCACAAAAATATTGTCTACCTTTATCTCCCTAAATCAATCATCTTAACATTTGAAGAATACTCTAATAATTTTTCTCATAAGTGATCAGCTCACTAGAGTACATAAAATGATACACTTACCATGGACATCTATATATCGTCAATCAATAAATCTATAAAAATCTGAAACCATAAATTGTACACCTTCGTGCCAATTTCTATAATGATATATTTACAACAGATAGTTTCGTTAGATATACAAATCCATTTTTAAAAGATCATGTTTATAATTATCCATGCATACATCATACATGTGTTCCTTGGTACATTAAACAACACAAAACATCAACAAAATCTCAAATTGTGTTCGAGGCAAAATTCATCTAATTCGATCATTTAAACTCCTCGATCCAACACATATGTATCAATTATACCCATTTCAACAATATATAATACCTCCATCCAAAAAAGGAGTAGATTGTCTATTTTTAAATCTTGACAGTTGACTTTTCAAATCTTAAACTCAAATATTTTAATGTATGTTATATAATATTTTGTGAAAAACATACTTTAACATTTACAACCAACTTTACCATTAACATAATCATTTTGATTTAAATCAAAGTTTTATATGTTAATCAAGAACACAAAGCTAGTTATTTTTTACCATTGAAAAATAAACTGAGCAATCATTTAGATATGGAGGTAGTATAATACTCGGGAAAAATACACCAAATGCTAGTATTTCAACTAAATTTACTATTAAGGAACTAAATGATCTCTCCAATTTAATAACTAGGCCAATTCGATGTTCTCGAGTCAATTAATATTAACCAAATTTATTAATTTCGATCATCGAAAATGAAACTGAACAATCTTTATGGGACTACATATTATCAAATCTTGAACACAGATGAAGCAGATACAAAAAAATAAGTGATCCGGAATTAGATCTGACAAAATAAATACTGTAAGAAACACCATTTCGTAATAAAAAATGTAATAACGAGAAAAATAATTAACATAAACAGGATGATTAAATGAATGAAAAATGAAATCGAATGGTCTAAGCAGTTGAGCTAACATAAAAAATTATAAAGAGTTCGAATCTGATGGTAAAGGGAGAGGTGAGAATTATTGCAATTCGAACTATAAAAAAAAGAATGAAAATAAAGACCTTAAGGCCATCAACAGAGAGGAGGCCGCTAAGAATGCATTCTTTAAGACCAGTGCCTAATACTATCACATCATATTCTTCATCCATTTCTTTCGAAAGAGAGATCCAATCAGAGATTTTTTTTGGTAGTGGAGTTGATGGGCAAAGTATTATTTGGGGTACTATGTTAAATTGCTAAATTATAATGATTGATGAGGGATATTATATGTGATATGAGCATAAAATGTTCATATTCCTATATTTATAGGAATGATCAATACCGAAGGCATATGTACCATTCCAGTCCATCTGTGGTTGTCTCAGTTAATGATTCAGCCTGCCTAATATCTATTATGTATTATATCTATAAATATTTCCAGATTACCGCATCAATTGGCGAATCACAAAATTCTATCATACTCTTCCTATTTGGAATCAGAATCGATTCATCGTCGAAATTGCCTCAGCACACCCCCCGACCTCACTCAAAAACACGGTGACTCAAGAGATCATTCACTGGACAGCCAGCACTATACCGATCCAGAGTGCTCTCAAGTCTGGGTTCCAATGTAGCCATTCCACCGAGAAGAATTTCTACTCGTCAAACCACTATAATTACGAGTCCGGGTTCGATTAGCCAGGCCCCGAATTCCGAAGCATTCCAGGCCCAACCTAATCTGAAAATGGCGAATCAATGAGCCGCTCAACGATAATTAAGTTCTCGTAATACAAATATACCTGCGACTCAACCTACTGAAAGAATGTATGCCCATGGACGCCCAGTCCATCTGAGCAACGGGATACCCCCAAGGGTTTCTCCAAGGGAAACGTCTACAGGAAGACATCCGAGGAAGTTCAAAGGAGGGTCCGCTTGGCTAGGGAACAAGAAATACAGAGGCATGGATATTATAGGTCAGAAAAGTGACGTGCATTAGTCCGTGAAAGAAAGCAAAATAGGAGACTCGATGAAGAGGAGACGGTGAGAAACAGAAGGTGTGAGCTGGTAGCCTTTACCCTAATTGACGATCCGCCATACACGCCAACATACAAATTCCTTATATACGAATTCAATGCCGCTTTAGGCCTGCAGAGTGCTTTCACATGACTGCCTATAAATTCATCAAACCGCCTCAGCTGACCCTAAAGGCAATTTTATTTAAAGAAATTGCTTTAATCAAAAGAGAATTCGATGAGTTTAAAAATGGCGCTGGCTCCTTACCGTAGAAGAGTGAACCGCTTCGCTGCTCATGTTACGCCATTCACCGCGCTGACTCAAGGTAAAAGCGTCTATACCCGTGAGGGTTCATTTTTACCCACTTACGCAATATAACGGTATAGAGATCCGAGGAAACACCCGGCGATTTTTAGCGCAGATGACGCATTACAACGAATGACACGGATATCTATGCAACGCATTTCCAACACGATCGGCGCCGCGTCGGGATTGGCAAGCACGGAACTAATACCACCCAATTCAATCGATTCATATGCTCAAACAGCGGATGCCTTCATTGCCAAGTACAGCACATCTATCGCAAACAAAGCATTTACGGTAGGCAATAATGGATTTGCAACAGCCTCACGCCGAATCAATTGGCGATTTCCAATGACATACAAAGCCATTTTTGAATATCCAAGAATTGATAATAAACAGATACACGGCTTTCTATCGCGTCTAAATTACGGAAAGTTGAAAAGCATTGGCATTGAAACACCATTGACTAAGGATGAGCTAAATCAAGATGGTCAATAAGCAAATCGATTTTAAAATTTGCAAAGGGTTAAGGCCCATCGGTGATCTACTAGAGAAGTTGAGCAAGAGACAAATAGGGGCCACTCAAAAAAAGAAGCCTAGTGAATGGATAGGCTGTTGGACAGGGCAAACAAAAAGATCAGAGCTCCCACCAAGGAGAGAGTCAAAAGCAGTTCAACCCATCTCACAACAACCAATGGTGGGCCAAATACCTTTACGAGTTGCCATTTGTGAGATTTATTCCTAGATGGTTAAATAAGCAACCTGTTGCCCAAGCCTCCCGTGACGCAGTGGATCGGAGTGCAAATGTATTGCCGTAGATATCAGAATAAATTATGGAATAAAAATCACGATACGTATGAGTATCGTATGTCAAGGTGGAAATAGAAAACCGATCAAGAGCCATTTGAAAGAATTTGTATGTCAGAACAGTCATAGACTCGCTAAAGAAGCCTCACAAAGAAAAATCAAATTCTCGCCACTCAAATCGATCGTCAGATTGACACAATATCTCGGAGGTCGAGCAAAAGAGGTGACTCAAGGTAGGAAAAATTATGCTAGAAGAATAATATTCCTCATCATCCGCACCAATATCCGCGCAGTGATTTTGCTCGGACGCCGAGTTATGCAGGCCTTGAGAGTCGCCATTACGATAACCGTGGTTATAAATTCCTGCTATTGCAAATTATACCGCTGAGATGTTGGTAGATACCGGAAGCCCGGCAGTATTTTGCATTGTCCACATATGTAAATTGGGATTACTACCAACATGTCATAGCCTAATGACCACGCCTAACAAAGTTTTTACTGCGATGACTGGGTGTATACCAAAAGTGGATACCAACTTTGATTTTACCGCGATCGTGAGATAAAAAAAACCACAATTAGAGTATCAGCTATCAGTCAGGGATATCCACGATCAAGGTATAATGGGTTGATTGGACAACCTATATTGACGGCATTAAGAGCAATTGTTTCTCCCCTACACCTCAAGATGAAATTCTCAACCGCGGGGGGCATAGTGGGAGGTACGCAAGCATAAAAAAGGCCGTGGATGTTATCAAACGCCAATCCCCCTCCGCCAAGTATCGCAGAAAGACAGCAAACGCGGTCGGAAACTGGAGGTAATGACCATGAGGGGAGAGATTCAAGAAGAGAAGGATAATTCGCCCAAAGAGCGAGAAAGCCTCAGAAACCAGCCTGATACGATTTAGATCAGAAGGTTCCATTCACGATAATGAGCCGTGAAAGACGTTTTCAGATATGGGAAACAATGTTGGAAGACCGCTAAATGAGGGATTGATTCAGTTGATTCGGGAATATAAGGATATTCCTACTAGCCCAAAAGATATGCTCCGCGATAGACACATCACGTATTAACCGCCTCGCATGTGGGACTCTCTATGTACAAACCAAGCTTAAGAAAAAAGTGATCAAGTTTAATGATCTAAAAAGAATCAAGCAGTTAGAGCTCAGAGGTTGACCTACATTGTAACGTGGGTCATCCAAGAACTCCTATTTCCGAATCGGTCATGAATGCTGTATCGTTAAAAGCCAAACATGCATAATGAGAATGTGTGTACGTACTTCACGAGCCTCACAAGGCATTTCCTAAAATTTCTACCATTTTACCTGCCTTGCCGATCATGACGGCAGTTATGAAGTCTTCGATTTTATGGACGCCCACGTGGGTATCACCAGATTAAGGCTCCCAAGGATGCAAGAAAAAACTTCTTTCATAACGGAGTACGGATTATATCAGCTGGAAGGTAGCCTTTTGGCTTGAAAAACATGGGGCCACTTACCAAAGAATGGTTAACTCAGATTCGGCCGATCAAATTGGTCGTGAATATTGAAATATACGTTGATGACATGTTGATAAAGAGTAAAGTCCCAAAGACCATCCTAAGAATTTCCAAAGAAACATTTGACCAAGTGTTCTCGTGATCAACCTTAAAAGTGTTCATTCGTGTAACTACTGGAAAGTTTAGGCTACATGATCAGCGAAAGAGGAATTGAGCCAAATCCTGACAAGATCAAAGCTATCCTCAAAACGCAACCCCAGCCGAATATAAGGATATCCAAGCTTCCACGATGTCTCGGCACTCTAAATGGTTCATTTCTAAATCGGGAGAGAGAAATCTACCTTTCTTCAAGAATTTTAGGCGGGCTTCAAGTAATAAGTTCTATTGGGACGAGGAGCAACAAAAGATTTCAAGAATCAAGGAGTATTTGAGCTCACCTAAGTTATTATCACAACTGGAGAGGGGGGAAATGTTACAATTGTATCTCGGCCAAGGCCCAGCTGGAGCCAGAATTCATTGTGTTTGATTCAGACTGAGGGGCAACAAAGGCCGGTTTATTATGTGAGCCACGTCTTACACGGGGCAGAGGAGAATTACCCTTTAATCGATAAGTTTCAAGATTGGCCTCGATAATTTGAAAATTAAATCAAGATATACTTCGAGTCACACCCTATTCAAGCACACAACCCCCTAAAAAGAGTCATCACGAGTCCGCTAGCTATCGGGGAGGTCAAAACGTATTATAGAAGCCGAATGAAAGTTCGACATTTCCTATCTCCTAACTAGCATCAAAGCTCGTTTTGAAGCGGACTTCTCGTGATTGGAATAGACATCACCAACCCTCCAGCCAGTCGGGTTGTAAAGCAAGCGAACTCTGAGAAACGGAGAAACCCGAAGGGTACATTCGACGCCTTTAAACAAAGGGCGGATCGGGGCGCCGGAATCCTAATTCGAGGACCAAGTGATAACCACGAGTACGCCTCTACGATTCACCTCCGCACTAAAAAAAAACAACGGAAGCCAGGGTACGGCTTTATCAGCAGTGGATCGGGCCATAGTCAAATCCTCTGGAATCAATCTCATATGGGTTCAAGGCGATTCAAAGTTGGTCATGGATCAAAGTAGGGAATGTGCTGGGTAAAACACGAACCGCCGTGAAAGCACTAATGCAAAGCAAGTGACAAATTGCCAAATTCCTTGAACCGATCACAAGCTTGCATACCGGGTCCAAAGTAATGAATGTCAGTGACCATCTCAAAGACTCGCAGAATCGCCTATTATACTAGCTAAACAAAGCTTGCGTGGAAGTCTCGAGATGTCCGCCTCAATGAAGAAAATCAAGTTTGCCAGCATTACAAGAGCCCCAAGGCATCGAGAACTCATAGCAAGATACTGTCAAGCAGCCGCCTCCCGAGGATGCGATCGAACCTCGAAAGATTAAGTATCGCAGCTTCAGTGATTTCACATGTACAACGGCGAGCTATATAAAAAATCATGGGACACTGCCGTCACTGTATCCAAAAGAAGATATTCCCAAAATACTGGCGAAGCCAAGTATCAAGGATGGCGCGGGGTTACTTCATGAAGATCCTCAAGCAAGAAGATTACCCGAATATGAATCTTTTGGCCCACGTTGGTCAAATATGTTGTGAACGCGTAAGAGGTTGACGCTTGCCAAAGAAACGGGTCACATTAACACCAACTCCACAACCCAAAGTCGTAATTCCCAATATCAACTCGTGGCCGCTCAGCCATACGGGGAATCGACGAAGGGGAAAAATTACCGCAGGCAAGTTCGAGTACGGTAGTCGCAGCGGGACTACTTCATAGCAGGTCGGCCGCACCTTTCAAGAAATGGAGTGACAACATAGTAAGGTTCCAGTGGAAAGATGTCCTCGGGCACCGTGGTAGGTCCCCTCGATTCCTCACTTTCAGGTAACACGGCGACTCAAGGAGATCATTCGCTGGACAAAGGAAAGACCATAGCTGATCCAAAGGTTCCCAAGTCTAAGTCCCAGCGAGCCATTCCACCGAGAAGAATTTCCACTCGCCAAACCACTATAATTACGAAGTCCGGTTCGGATTCGCCATGCCCGAATCCTCGAAGCATCTCCAGCCTAACCTAACTGAACAAATCATTTATGCTTTGTTGATTTTTTCAAAGACAGAATTACAAAAAATAACAATTTCTAACTAAATCTAACACTCGCATTCAAGCCTGTATCAAACAATTTCCTTGTTGCATTAAATATCTTCTTTTGGACACCACTCCGAGTCCATGTAATCGGCATGAAGGCCCATAGAATGAACTTGAAACTTGGTAAAGATAATACCAAAATCCCCATGAGTGAGTATCAAAACCAGAAGGAAGAAATACTTTTACGTAAAAGTTGAACTCAGACCTCAGCAAAAAGTTCGTATCAGGGTATTACAAGGCTAATTTAAGCCACCGCTGTTTATTGATTAAATTTAATAATTAGGTCTCTTTGTAGAGTTTTATCCCAATGTGAATTTTTTGTAGGCTTAATTGAATATATCTCGAATTATTAATTAAGCATTAATGTGTCTCGTCTACTTCTCAACTTTTCATTTATTTTAACATCTAAACCAATTTGTTTAGTTTGAATTTGTCATTCCATACATTTTCTATATTAAAGTTGACGGATTTAAACAAAGCAAAATGTTTGGGGTACATATTTAAATAATTAAAGATTGAGACATCTTTTAAAATAACAAAAAATGTTAAAATATAAAATAAAAATAAAAATAAAAATAAACAATGCCCTGTGATCCACCCACGGTGGAAACTATTTCCCAAAATGAAATTCTATAACCACAAACTTCACAATTTTTATCCTTAGCTTAATCCACGCAATGCATTTAAAATCCCAACATACGCAGCAGATGCCAAAAATTTATAATTTTTGTAGTGTATGCTCATTTAACATTCCACCGCATATTGTATGTGCATTAAGTTGTCTACATAAACAACGACGTTGGATATATAAACTGGTTTGTTAAGTTTTATTGTTCAATTTTTTTCAATCAATTATTAATTAATATTAACATATAATTAATTATTACTAATTATCAATTATTACTTATTTATAAATTTTAATTACAAGAAAGCACAAAAAAAAAAAAAGTTATAGTGGTGCTAACTTGAACATTATTACCATGCCTTGTAAGTAGTGTCAATTGTTATTTTTCTGTTGGAAATATGAGATATTAAAATCTCTTACAATATATGTCCGTTGAACAATTAGATTGTACAACCGATTATTACATTTAATAATAATAATTATAAGTTTAGATATATGTCAATTGTTGGACAATTAATATACGTAACTCGAATACATTAGGGTTATGATGACTTATTAGAGTCCGCCTCATAATCTATATATTAATACATGTCGGTTAACATATTTAATATATTGCTATCACGATCGCTTCCAAGAGATCACACACACAACGTAAATCGGAATCTATAATTTAATTCTAACTCCGGGTTTAAAATAAACCGTATGAATGTAAGGGCGAAATTCCACCGCTGGAATTCCACCCACGCGCCAAGTAGACGAGGGAGAGCGGTGCCATGTTCTAGAACCCTCCCTAGGCGCACAAACCGAGAAAGAGTTAGGAGGTTCGAACCTTCTTTTAAGCTCCCACGTAGGGTTTATTGATGTGGGCGCTCGAATATTCCCACCTTCGTAAGTAATAAAAGATTCTAGAACATTTCACCATCCCTTATATAAAGGACATCATTTGATGAATTCTTTGCTCATTCATTCTTGGCTTTTGTGAAAAGAAAAAGGCAAAACTCTCTCTCCCTCTTTTCAGTTAGTCGACTAGTAGGTGGGAAAAATCTCATTGGATTTTTCTGCCCAACCTCGTCTACAGTTTAATATTTTAAAGAGCTCTAGTAAAGCTCACGGAGGGTTCGTTCATACGTTGGTGTGGACTATTCTTGTAGGCTGACCCACATTAATCGGGTCGAGTCTCGCATATATTTGCTACAAAACGCTAATGAAAGGTACACTTTATATTTATCGTTTTATATTATTCATAGAATCATGGTTTCGATTTCTTTATAATTTTTATTTTTAATCAAAAAACCAACAAAGGGTATCGAGCTGTGTTACTTAATTATAATTACATAATTAAATGTATAAAATCAGTTTATGCATTATTGAATCAATTTTATTAGAATCAGAATGAGAATTTTTTAATTCTGGGATAAGTATGATTAATTGTAATCATTTTCAAAAATAATCAATGTAGTTAAATAAGAAATATTTTTTCGAATTTTTATGAATTTTCTCGAGAATTTTTGAGCAAAACTTATATCACTAATCGATTAAAACCGATCAAGCCAGAAAATAATTGCTCGAATCGCAGAAGTCATGCGGCGACGCGCCTACTAGACATGACGCCGCAGTACGACGCCACGTCAATTCTTGACCGGCCGTCAACCCGACCGACTTGACTTTTCCGAAGTCGATTGTTGACGCTTCGAAGCCGACTCGGTTACCGAAAGCCAACCTGCCACGCTACACGCCACGTGTTTTGGTCGACATGTTAGTCAAATTGAACATCATCGATGACGTGGCCTTCAGCCACGCCATCGGGCCGACGCCACGCGACGCCGGTACGAAGTCAGCCTATTTTGTCTTTATAAAATGGTGGCTTTCCAAATTGGTTTTTTGCAGCTGGGTTGGGTTAAGCGCTCGAGACCGGACCAAGATAATGGGCTCACCCTGGGCCTAGCATCTGGGGCCGTGTTTTGTTTTAGTTTAAATTGTTTTAAATCCAATTTTGCTCAAATTAATATTTCGATATCAATTAAAATTATTTTAAATTAATTTCAAGTTGGAAATTAGTTTAATTAATTTAATTTAACTACTTTTAATAGTTCTAATTTGATTAGATGTTATTTTAATTGATATATGATATTTAATTAAAATTCATTCTAATTTGATTTTCAGATCTAATCATTCAATTGATTTAATTAAATTAGAAATCCACTATTATTTGATAATTGGAGTTTCGTAATAACATATTATCTGAGATTAAATTTTATTAAATGTGTAAATTAAATAACTAGTATTTTTAGAAATACTTATTATTTAATATTAATTGTTAAAACACTTAAAATAGTTTAAGTGAATATTTTACATCAGGTAAATTAAATTGTATATTTTATTTGGATGAATATTCAAATTTACATATATTTATTTAGACTATATGTGTGTGCCTTTAAAATATACTTTTTTTCATTATTTATAACATGCTTTATTTCTCATTATTGGATAAAATAAAAATATATTACATAATTTGATAATGGATAAGAAGGAGATTGGGTTGATAATACTTAGACGTGATTTTGAAAATGCCTATTGTTTGCCTAAATTTAATTAGTATTGTATTATGTTTCTATTTATTATCATTAATGTAAACATAAATACTTAAAACTTGGAGACCTATCCGAGAGCTGTGCAAATGTTAGAGATCATTGGTGATTAGACTTAGCTTGTAACTAGCCTGTATTCTATGTGTCATATCACGAGTCTTTATTAGTATAATATTTTATGCTTGTAATTTATGTTATATATAACTACTTATGTGTATATGCTTAACTTGATTACAAGATTGGTTAAAATATAACTAATCCCACCATAAATTAAGTAGTATTATCATACCAACTCTTAAAGAGTTGGATTGAACCATATTTGTGTGCGGACCTACTGCATTTGTGTACGTATCATTTTAAGACTTCTTTCCAATGGAGTGTTTATAATGATTCCCAATTGATCAAACTTAAGAGAATCCATCCAACTCCGGATTCACGTCGGGTAGACTTGATTATTACTTAAACGGTGATTTCCAATTGATCATAAGTACTTGTGCCCGTTGGATAAAAAAGTCACTATACGCCTAAGATGAACTTTAACGACACCAAGAATCACGATGGTCATGATCGGGGATGGCGCGCATCTATCCGATTGGGAATTGAAATGTATGTTGCTACCGCTCAATTATTAGTTATGTAGGATCTTGATATACTTAGTGCTTTCAAATGAGATTGTGGGCACCGGTATTAATTCTATTATAAGATTTCTAGAATTACTTATTATGAAATGAAACAATTCATGCTATATTATTTTTTATATATCTTCTCGGTTAAACTTACATAATGTCAAATGAAGTCTTTTTATGTTGTCATCCATCGATCGGTGACTCTGGTGTACAGGTTGTTGATGACCTTAACCTTAGGGCGGTCGTAACGCTGGTCGCTACAATTTCAGACGTGAAATGGTTTCTGGCTTAGGTGTCGATATCCGAGTGTTCTCGCGCGAGTTCAAATTTTTCTTCTTTCGCTGATCGCCAATCGCCGAGATGCCACCGAAGATTTTCGTCAACCACGGTGAGCACCCTTAGGGCAGCCAGATGAATCAATTCGTCATTGTAAGTCGACATAAGAAGCCGGGTAACATGAATACACTGACGATGTTTTATCCGGATAGCGGTTCCGATTGAAGTTGCAGATTTTATTTTTACCGATAACAAAGAAAGGGTAGAGGATGTGAATCAAGGCAAAAAAGTTTGGAAACCAGACATTAAGATACGTTAATGGAGGTCGGAATTTTATCAGGGGAAAGGAGATACCAAAAGATAGAAAGAAATCTAAATGCCTGAATCGGAGTTGTTGGAGCGGTTGAGGCATGGCGTGTAAATTTAAGAGAGTTATGGGTAATTCACCGGTGATTGTGGTATAAGATTGTTGATCCTGTATCAAGTGAAGTTAAATCGCGCGCCTCTAAATAATCGTGGAAGAAAGGTCAGTGATAATTACGATAGCTGGGACCCAAGTGTTGTGTGTAGAAGATTAATTTAGTTAACGACGATGGGGCCACTCTTTAAAGATGAAGTGAGTTAATGAATCTTGTTGTCCGAATGGTGGGTATGAATATGAGAGGCAAGAAGAAAAGATGTGCGTCGTAACAGTCGATATCAAAACCGCTCGGCGGATTCTATGAATCGGCAGGATGTTCGAAAATGGGAAATTTTTGCCCAAACTATGGTTAATGGGCTTGCGATTATGCTGAGATATCGGGTCATCTGTATGTATTGGAATATGATCAGACATCTTAAATATTGGAAAAATCGTATCGTAAAATTAAGTGCGCGAAAATTTACTGTAGAATATGGAAAGCTTGGATTTAATGTAACCTAGAGTAGACGGGGATAAAAATGAATATTTAGTTGATTGTCATTATGAAGTTCTCCGAGTTTCTTAAGTTGTAGTTGGTTGCTAGCGAATAAAGTAAAAAAAAAGAAAAAAAATTTTTGGGACTCGGGGAGCAAAGTTAAACGATGTTTAGTAGTACTGCTATCAAAAACTTCGAGACCAGATATGTTGTTTAGAATAGAAATTTATGAAATAAGTGATCTTAGCGGAATGGTGATATATTATTTAAAGCCGATGATAACAAAATTTCGGGGAATTGCTGCAATACATCGGTATTAGTTGAAACGAGATTTTTGGTGGTTATTAAATTCATGACGAAAGGCGTATAATCGCATCATTTAAACTAAGCACGAAATAGAACCACGGGAAGGTACGATACGTGGAGTATATGTTATGTCAGTGTATGATAATGGAGTCAGAATAGGTATGAATCAGTAAATAAAAAGTATGAAATTAAAGATATAAATCGTAATAATAGTCGAGCATCAAAGATTTAATTAATGGTGCAATTTGGTCAAGCTCGGCATTCAAGGAAACATACGAAAGGAATGATGATTTCTTCAAGACTTGAGTATATTGTAATGTAATTATAACCCAAGAATGTTGATTGGGGAAAATTTGGAATTTTGGTTAGATGAGTCGAGGAGTTATAAGACGTGGAATCTCATAAATTATGACAAGAGACGCGAATACGTGTTAAGGTTAAAGGTTAAATGAATCAAATGTACTAGTTCTTCGCCGTGAATAGAGGATCACATATCTTCAAGGTGAGATAAGGGCAAATGTTTTATATTATATCAAGCTTCCAAAGATAGGTGAAATACCGGCTCGCCGGGAGGAGGTTGACTAACAAAGAAGGAAATTAGTGGAAATGTAGTAACGGAAGACAATGAATCTGGATCTCAATTATAAGAGAAATATGATGGTTAATGTATCGGTTATAAATGGAAATTTTGTTTAAGGGATATATAATGGGAAAACTAATGATGTAGGATGCCACTAATGTTGTCTTGGGATTTGAATTAACGGACTAATGAGTGTGTATTTGGCGTTGACAAACTTTCAAGTGGACAAGAGAGTATTAACAAGCGCGGTAGAATATAATGGCCGCACTACCCAGATCATAGTTATGAGAATGAGCTCATGGTATAACGGACTTGTAGTTTTGAGGTGTATCGACTCGAGAATAATTACATCAAGAGAGGGAAAGAGAGAGGTCACACCCATAACTCTGTGAGGATACCGAAAAAATTTTTATACTCATGATTCTGATGATGAATTTGGAGAAATGCCATTGCTAGATAATAATTGAATTAAGGCGAGTAGATCTACAAGTTTTCTCTCTCGTAAGGTTTTAATCATTATGTGAAGTGTGGTACAAGGTTTATGTGGAGCACCAGGGATTGTGGATTTTGTAATGGCTACAGGACGCGAACAAGAGCTAAACGTCGCTTATGGGCGTAACGATAAAGCGAGATCGGTATGTCATCAATATAACAATGGAATTATGAATCTGGGCGATTACATAAAGGGAATGTTATGTGTTGATTCAAAGATAAAGGCCTTATCGGAAAGTAGAATTATTAAAGAGGATATAAATGACAAAAAGTAAAAGACCCGAAAGTTATCAGAGATGATAATTTAAGTAAAGAGGAAAGTTGCTCACTCGTACTAACTTCCAATCCAATGTTGGGATGGTACCCGAAGCTATCAAGAGACGTTGAATTCTAATATTTCGGAAATTGAGACGAGAGACGTGAAAAATCAGATCAATGAGCGATGAACTCCGAGGGAAGAATGGAACTGACATAATTGGCAATCGAGAATAAGTTTCCTCATATGCTAAATTAACGTAAGGAATAATTGCTTACTATAATATAGCTATGAACATAAATGAGAATTCATAAAGTACCATACTTCGAGAAGCCGAGGTAAGGGGTCTAACGGAATGTAGGAAGTCGGCACAATATTAATGCTCAACTATTCTAGGTAGAAGCAGTGTTAACGATATTCGCCGGTACGACATAACGGCAATGGCCGGGAGATAGATTGAAATTTTCAATTTGATTGGAACCGAGACGTTGGGGTGAGATATGCGGTAAAGGGGATATCGAGCAAATTATCGAGCTAGTAATAAGTCGTTATGATAGTTATCGCTGTGCTAATGATCGGTTGACGTCAGAGTTATCGTATTTATATATATATATATATATATATATATATGCACGTTGTCGAATTACCGCTGAAATCTTGGATGTTTATAAATCATAGTAAGACCAGAAATATAAGGACGTTAACAAAGGAAGTCAGGTATATATGCTATGGTGAAATTGAGATAATGATAACTTTATAGTTAAGATGTTACGGTACTATTACGGGCGCCGATATAAATGAAATGACCGCGAAGGAAAGACACGATGTTTAATTTCCATACGATGACAACTGGTGATGGTACGAAATGGTAAATGAACGTATATGAAGTTAAAGTAGGTAATGTATTACGAATGGCGACATGCTATATGAAATAACCTGTCTGTGATAAGCATTTAATGTATTTTAGTTGCTCAAGCCGAAAGTGTTTTATGTTAAAGCAAATTTTTAATGGAATAATGATAATATGGGTTGGGCGATAATATATTTTGAGAATAGAAATTTAATTTGACTCGTGTTCGAATTAGGTTGGTAAACCGAGTAGAGAAGCGAAATTTGCGAACCAAACGAGACCAAACTCCACTTAAGGGTCCCACTTCCCACCTACCTCCACTAAGTACTTATACTTATCATCTTTTTAAGCTTATCACAAAAAAATTTCTTCTTCTCCTTTACGGAATGGACGAACCCCTTAGCCTCAAATAATTGATTTTCCCATTTTCTGGTAAAACTTGTTAAATTCCACCTCAAATCTTGTTCCCCATCTTAAGGTTATCCAAGGTATGAAGTTTTAATCTTCAAATCTCATCATTTAAAGCTTGAGTTAATTTCTATATAGTTTTACTTTTTGTGTTGACTTTAGATCTTGACTTTTATTATGGTATATAAAATATATCTAAGTTTAGTTTAGGGATTGAGATTTTGAAAGATTATCAAGCTGGGATAAAATGTGTCGTAGGTTGACTTTTGTTGACTTTTTCTTAAATTAACTCTAAATCAGAATATGAGTAAGCTGAGGACTTTAATATAGTTATTTTGGAAGTGGGAATTATTGGTTTGATGTGGATGATGTAGATTGATCGGTAAGTTCGGGGAAAGTTCAGATAGCATTTAGTGTTTGCCCGGAGGTCAGAAGTAATGGATTAATTAGTTGTCAGACTGATTGCCGATCAATAATGCGCTACATGTTGGGAATAAGATGATTAAGTATTAAATTTTGAATCGTGAGACGGGGTATAATACTCAGTTTATATAGATGTTAAGCAGGGGTTATTCTATTGCACGTATTATAATGTCTAATTTCTTTAATGTGACACTGATCTAGCACGTAAGACCGCCAGCCATCATTACTACTTTTGGGCTCGAAAGTACAAAATCTCACGACGATCTTTCCATATATATATCATGTTATGGCATTTTTTCATGTTGTTTGAAAATTACTCGATATGCCAGACATGATCATGATTGATTTTTAAGGGAAATTGTGATTTATGATGAGTTACGAAATAACCGATTTGATTGACATTATGAGATAACTATGATTTTCGAGGTACGTTATGAGTAATTGAGATTGGCGAGTTACATTATGAGATAAGCCAGGCGATTCATGTTAAGAAATTGGTCCGCGTGGTCAAAGGCCGCGCTACAGTACGCGCGTTGCATGTGCTTGATTGCTTTATGTGTTATTTGCGGAGCGGTGGTGACTCCCGACGGGAGGTTTGGTGTGGTTTGAATATTGTGTGGCTAAATTCCTCGCGGATTCGGGAGGTTCAAGTGATATGCACACAGGCGAGCCGTCGGAGATGGGATGAGGCCCGTCCGATTATTTGGAGGTGATTCTATATGTGATTATTATTTGGAGGTGGATTCCTCATATGTGTTATTTGGAGGTGGATTCCTCATATGTGTATTATCTCCGTGGAGGCGGATTCCTCATTTGACGTACTTTGTAAGCCGAGATTGTTTCTTAAAATGAATATGCATTAGTTATGAACATAATTCATGTGTATACATGTAACATTGTATAAGAGAAATCTATGTGATATGTGGATAGTTATTTATTAAGTGACCCGATTAATGTTCCGTGCATAAGGCATATATATATGCTACGAATATTTCACACGGAATCACTGGTATTTGTATTCACTGCCTTAATACCACTCTATTCTCTATGGGCGGATGCTTCATGCCTGTGTCTCTAGGAGCCATCGTTGGCGCGTGGTTGAGACCCTGCCTAGCCGCATTTCAGAAAGCAGGCGGTGGTGGCATAGTAAAGTCCTCATCGTCATTTCTCACGCCGCTTTTGTATATTTTGGACCGCGCTGTTGTATTGTAACACGGGTCCGGGTTGTCATACTTCTCTCATGCCGTATCTGATTTGTGGTCATGGTTCGTTATTTCGTTGGATGTGTTGCCGGAACACCACGCTGAATGTAGAGTTTTATTTTTGATAATGTCGCCAGGGTCATATTTGTTATCAGATCCATCGACAAGTAATTTTAAGATACCGTGCGTTGTTAATGATCTTATCCCTAGGGCGGCCGACTGTGGGCGGGTCGTTACAAATTGCAATGAGCCTGCCTGTCTTATGGTGTCCCGTGTGGTTGCGTGTGCCTAGGCTGAGCAGCTGTTGGGAGTTGTCGATATCGGGGTTTTCTTTCCTCGGGTCCGATCTTCCTTTCTTTTGTTATTTTATGGGACTGCCGGGATGCCAGGTTCCAGCCAGGCGCCGCCAGAGGCAAAGAAGCGGGGGCGCCAGCGAGGGAGCCGCGAGAGGCGCCAGAGGCGGTGGCGCGCGCTGCAGACGGTAGAAAGAGTCGCGTAAATGCGGATAGCATTGCTGGTAGCGATGAAGCCTAAATTGGCTTCGCCGTGGATTCTAGGTAAATATCAGGAGACGAGAGTCAGAAATTCGCCGCCGACGTGCGGCGGAGTCAGCGTAGGGAAGCTATTTGACCGCTTCAAGCGGGACCCGCCAAGTTTGCCGAGCCATTCTCCTATCCAGTATTGGGAAGTTCATTCACTGAGGTGCTATTTGTTTTGGCGGAGCATCGGGAGCCGAGACCGCATTCACGCCTGCATCGCAGCCTCGAGATCGGGCGTGGGAGAATGTACACCATCTTTGATTGGCGGCCTGGGCGGACAATCGGTGTCATGGGATCGCCTGCGGAATTATTTCCGGGGAGCTTGTCTTAAGGTGCATATGTGAGTCGTAGAGAGAGAATTGATCCAAATTTCAGTGGGGCGGTGAGTATAAGCGACTACGAGAAAGATTCAAGTGATCTCCGCCGGGCTCACTCCGGAGGTGAATAATCGAGGGAAGAGGATCGTGAGAGATTCAGTGGACGGAATGAACTGGGAGACTGCACTGTGTTGTCACTCAAGAATTATACAACTTTCCATGAACTAGCTGAATGATGCCTTACAGTGTAGATGATTTGAGTGTCCGCTTGGTGGGGAGAAAAAAAGGAAGAGGGCGACGCTCAAGATAGTGCCAGGCCGGAAATTGGTTTCAGTGGACGCCCATCACAAATACATGTCAAGCATACCATGCAGAGTCGGGCTCAAGCCTCTGCTACTACCTCTACCAAGACTATCAAGCTTATGCCCAGATTCTTTTCATCGGTCCGGGGATTCCCGTGAGAGGTTATCGTGGGAGGCAGAGTGACTACGGGTGTTTTCGCGGCAAACCGGGTCATGTAGCTGCTGAACGCCGGCATGTGTCACAAGGCTATCGATGTCGCTGTGAAGCGCACACGCAAATTGATTGTCCCTGCAGACAGTGTTAGTGGGAGTGCTAGCATTTCCTCCAAAATGAGCAGAGAGGCTATCAAGTCAAGGAGGTCTATCTCAAGTGGGTGTAGAAGCTGGACGGAGTCATGGTGAGTCGCAGGCAGTAAGGTCGCTGAATCCAATGATGGGCCGAACTAGTCATGGGCATGTATTTGCGCTACTCGCCAGAAGCTCAGATCTCCCCATGGTGGTCAGCTGTACTTTCTTTAAATTTATGGGTTGAAGCAAAGTCTTGTTTGATTCTAGACTCACTATTCCTTCATATCTCCAAATTTTCCCAAATATTCTAAAACTCGTGAAATTTTGCTAGACCACTTCTAATTCTAACTCCGGTGGAAAGTCGGTTAAGATTGGACGAGGTACTTAGAAATTGTCCCATAAGTAATAAAATCAATGTTTGGAGATAGATTTATTACCTTTGAGATGAATGATTTTGATCTTATTCGGGAATGGATTAATGGGAAACATCACGCGGTGATGATTGTCATCTTAAGAAGATTGAAATATCTAGTCCTCGTAAATCTAAGATCTTCTTCAGTGATAGAAAAATTTCCTTCTCTTGTCTCATTTCCGCTAGCGTCTATAAAGATGCCGGTATGGATGCGGCTGTTACCGTTGTCGGCTACGGGCAGATGGTGGGGCGTCGATCTGAGGAGGTGCATATCGTGGGAGAGAGTATTTTGATGTGTTTCCGAGGAGTTGTCGGGACTTCCTCCCGTATGGTAGGTGGAGTTTTCCATAGAATTGGGCTCCCGTACTACCCGATTTCGTGGCAATCTATAGAAACGGCTCCTGCCGGAAACAAGGGAGTTGAAAACGCAAATTGCAGGAATTGTTGACAAGTGGATTCATTCGATCAAGTAGTTCACCTTAAAAGCTCCAAAGTTATTTGTCAAGAAGAAGGATGGATCTGAGGCTGTGTATCGATTATAGACGCTGGAACAAAGTACTAAGAATCGATATCCGCGTTCGAATCGATTTAATTGCTTGATCAATTGAAGGATGTCCCAGTATTTTCTAAGATTACTTGAGGTCCGCTACCATCGCTTGAGGATTAAGGAGGATGATGTATCAAAGTCGGCATTTAGAACAAGATATGGGCACTACGAAGTTTGGTACGTTGTCAATTTAATGCCCCCGCAGTCATGCATGGACCTTATGAATCGGGTGTTCCGCTTTACTTGGATAAATTTGTATGTGTTATCACCTATTATTTTGATATATTCAGAGCGGTGGGGAGAGCAATGAAGAACATTCAGAATTGCGTTGGAGACTTTGAGGAAAATGAATTGTATGCTAAATTTTCCAAGTGTGAATTTTGGTCAGAAAAAGTGTGCTTCGGTCACAGATTTCCGGAGAGGTAAGTAAGCCGATCTCAAAAGTTGAAGCTGCGATGAATCGGGAACGACCCACTCAGTGTTACCGAAATACGGTTTTCTAGGTCTAGCAGATACTCATCGGAGATTTATACAAGACTTCTTAATTATTGCCACACCCATGACCAAAGTTGACTAGAAAAGCGCAGCCCATTTGTTTGGAGGAAGACGCGAACGAAGTCAAATGAGTTGAAAGAGAAATTGACTACACAAGACACTCTTCCGTCAAATGATTGTAGATGGCTATGTCGTGTTTAGTGATGCATCACACGCAGGGTTGGGACGTGTGTTAATGCAACATGGTAAGTGGTAGCGCATGCATCACACAAATTGAGAAATCACGAGAAAACTACCCAACGCACGACATTTGGAACTAGCCGCAATTGTGTTCGCACTTAAGATTTGGAGGCATTATTTGTAAAGCATTTGCAAAATTTTTACCGATCACAAAGTTTAAAATACCTCCCACGCAGAGATTCAACTGAGAAATACAGGAGTTTATCGATTATGACGCTTTCCATCGGTATCATCCTCGGGAAGGCGTAATGCGGTGGTCGGCGTATCGAGTCGTGTAAGGGGAAGATTATGAGCCATTAAATGAAATGAAGCAACCTCGGTGTTAATTTCTCGATTGGGAGTCGATGGTCGCTTGTTGGCACAAATAAGAGCCCACCGGTTCTTTTTTATCGTATCACTGGTGGACAACAAAAAGACAGAGAAATTTCAAAAATAATTGAGAAGTTGGGAAAAGGAAAGACTGGACTTTGCGGTGAGAGACGGATGGAGCCCTTACAATGCATGGTAGATTATTCGTGCCTTATTCTCTCTCTGAGCGAAAGGAAATTCTTGGACGAAGCTCATAATGCTCCATATAAGATGCATTCGGCAAGCATAAAGATGTATGTAGACTTAAGAGCGCAGGTCAGGCTGGGTGACGGGATGGCACCATTTGAGGCATCAGACGCGTGAAATGTAGGACTCAGCTTGTTTGGAATGAAGTAGGAGATAGAAAAGTATTGCCCTGAGTTGGTGGAAAGGTCATGTGGAGAGAATAAAATTGATACAAGAACACTGAAAGTCGCACACGATGACAAAAAGATGTATGCAGATCGTCACCTGTGGATTTAACCTTGAAATTATGATGTTATCTTTAGAATATCCTGGAAAGGTGTGTTGAGATTCGGAAGAGAGGGAAGCTGAGTCCACGATATATATTGGTCCGCATGAGATCATGGAGACGGTCCGGTGGCCTATCGCTTACGCTACTCTCCCAAAGATTGGACAATTCATAATGTCTTCCATGTGTCATGCGTTTAAGGAAATATGTCCTGCATTTAATCCCATATCTTAGAGTCACAACCAATGGAGCTTGGGGAGGACCTTACGTATGAAGAGAAACCGTGAAAATTCTTGATCGTAAGGAAAAAGGTTATAAATAAAGTTGTGGCTTTAGTGAAGGTGTTGTATTAAACGAATTGAGCGGAGGAAGCTACATGAAACCAGATAGGATGTCGTAAGTCAAGATTCACATCTTTTCAAGTAGAAGGTTAGTTCTAAACTTTGTACTATAATATGTAGATACGAATTACTAACAGGTCGGTAAGTGCATCTGGGTACGGGCGCCGTGGGCCAGCAAATTTTATGGACTGAATTTTTGGTTTAGGGCGGGAGATCAAATAACCTGCCTGCATAAGCATTTTTCTTAATGTGATTTTAGTTGCCCGTTGAGGTGTTTTATGTTAAAGTTAAAATTTTAACGGAATAACGAGCAATATGGGTCATATAATATATTTTGGAGAATAGAAATTTAATTTGACTCGTAGTCTGAATTGAATGGTAAACCGAGTAGAGAAGCTTTAAATTTGCGAACCAAACGCAGACCAAACTCCACTTAAAGGTCCCACTGCACCTACCCCACTCAAGTGCTTATACTTAATTATCATTTTGAGCTTATCACAAAAAAAAACTTTCTTCTTTCTTCCTCGCGGAATGGCCGAACCCCCTTAGCCTCAAACAATTGATTTTTTCTTTCCATTTTCTGGTAAAACTTGTTGAATTCCACCTCAAATCTTGTTCCCCATCTTATGTTATCCAATGTAGTTTTAATCTTCAAATCTCATCATTTAAAGCTTCGAGCTTGATTCCTCTCTATATAGTTTGACTTTTGTGTTGACTTTAGATATTGACTTTATTATGGTATATAAATGTTATCTAAGTTTAGTTTAGGATTGTGGTGATTGAAAGTGATTATTTGGGGTTAGAGTCGGGTAAGTCAGGTTGACTTTTGTTGACTTTTTCTTAAATTAACTCTAAATTGTAATATGAGGTTGGGGAGGACTTAATATAAGTATTTTGGAATGGAATTATTGGTTTACGTGGATAGATAGAGATTGATCGAGAAAGTTTGGGGAAAGCTTGTATAGCATTTAGTGTTTGAATTGGAAAGTTGTTTAATGGATTAATTAGTTGTCAATTGATTTGTCGGATATCAATGTGCTTAAGATGTTGTTGTTAAGTAATAAGGCATGACTAATATTGAGATTTACGAAGTTGGCGATCGAATATAGTACCCTGAACGCTGTGTTGGTATATCAATCTTCGGGAATGTATTTATCACAAGAGTTGTAAATTTGAATCGCAGACGGTATAACACTCCCAGTTTATATAGATGTGTTAAGAGGAGAGGTTATTCATGGAATGTATTATAAATGTCTAATTTCTTTTGAATAGAGCCAAGCACGCCAGCCTAACATTACTACTTTGGGTTCGAGATAGTACAAACTTTTACTTTATGGGGATCTTTTCATATATATATATATCATGTTATATATATTTTTCATGTGTGTTGTTTGGAGACTATTCTCGATATGTGTGTATTGTGTGACTAGATCGATATTATGTGGAAATTGTGATTTATGACGTATAAGCGAAATAACCGGATTGAATGAGACATGAGATAACGGTGATTGAGGCATGTTATGAGGTAATCGAGATTACGAAAGTTACATTACAGACAGTTTGGGTATGATTCTCGTTATGAAAGGTAACAATGCTACAAGGCCATCGCGTGCGTATGCGCTGATCGATGCATGTGGTGTTATTCATGAGCGCGCACTGACCGGAGAAGTCAGCGCCAGCATATCAGGTGGGTAGCCCCGTAGACTGGGAGGCCTGGGTGTGATATGCACATTTCAGGGTATATCTCGGTCGGGACAGTGAGGCCTCATCTCGCTATTTGGAGGCGGATTCCTCATACGTGATTATTTGGAAAGTGATTCTATACATGTATTATTTTGAGGTGGATTCTATATGTGTGGGCTATTTGTGGAGCGGATTTCATTTGATGACTTTTGTGTGTCAGATTGTTTCTCTTAAAACGAATATGAAGAAGCGAATATAATCTCATGTGTATACAATATGTAACATTGTATAAGAGAAATCTATGATACGTGGACAGCTATTTATTAAGTGACCCGACACGTATCGCATATGTTATATATATAAATATATAAGCATGAATATTTGTGATGAACTGTATTTGTATTCACTACCATACCACTCCCTATTCTCTACGGGCGGGATGCTTCATGCCTGTGTCTCTAGGAGCGATCGCCGAGGTGGTCAGGACTGCTTTTACTGAAATGCGTACGGGAGATCATAAAAGCGAAAGCGGGTGGTACAGGAAGTCCATCACTATTTCCTTTTGTTTTCGATTTGTATATTTTTAGACCGCGTTGTATCGTATCGACGGGTCAAGGTCATACTTTCCCACAACATCTTCGATTTGTATTCCTGTTCTGTTATTTTCGTTGGATGTGTTCGCTGAACACCACGTACGGAATGTAGAATTTATTTGATAATGCCGCTACAGTCATATTTGTTATTGTATCCAGCAATACGTAACTGAACGAAGAG
>JADFUC010000986.1:0-64183 GCA_019722365.1 Lithospermum erythrorhizon | reverse complement strand
CTCGTGTACTTCGTTCGGTTATGTATTGCTGTCGTAAATTCCACAGCGATGCGACTCTTGTTGATTATTTTAGCCTTGGCATAAATGCTTGAATTAAATTATCGCGTATATATTCTTAATACATAAAGCGAGGTTTGATGGCATAAAATGAACTAGAGCGTTTGGTAAATTCTGGCGGGAAAGATTGAAATCATGAAATTTCATTCGATTGAAAGAAATGTTTCTCATAACACTGCTTTTATAAACTTTCTTGCTGATTATGTGTTCAATATATTTATTTTTGTTATGCATCTTATTAGATGAAATAGAGGTCTTATTTATAAACTAGAGGAGGGCCGGCTGGTAAGCCGTCGTAATTTTTAAATGATAGCTATCAGTAAGTAATAATGTAAAGATTTGCTTAAGCTGCTTGTAACGTATGTAATGAATTCTTGTCTAAATATGAAATTTAAATATCATACTTAATGACCTTTAATAATGAGGAAGAATTTTAAATAAAATAAATAGTCTTACAATTTGGGCTCAAAAATCTAGTTTCTCTTTTAAAGGGAATAATTGTGGTAAGGATGCCCAATTCAGTACAGTCGATTAAATCAAACTGTAAGTCAACTCATATTGGGTGGGTAGAGGGGGTGGATAGTGGTGGGGATTGATGGTGAGGGTTGGCCAGGTGGATGCGTGAATGGTGAATAAGAAGTGGGAAAGGGGAAGACAAGTTGGGGGGTTGGGGGAGGGAAGCCAGGGGTGGCCTCTATTTTTTCATGTGTTTAATATTAAGTGAATCGACAAAATTGCTTACTGCTTGAATTGTCACGTGTGAGTCACGTGACTTAAAGAAGGTAGATTTCACATAAATTAGGAATGAGAATGATGGCGAGTACGATTTTGAAGGTAGGTGATCGAAGTGAGATCGTTTTGAAACATAAGTGATCAAAACGGGGAAATAGGATACTAAGCGTATGTGATCAGCCTTGGCCAATTGAGTATATAATATGCTCAAAACAATTACTATATTAACGAAAAATGTAAAAACAATCTTAGCACGACATTAAAAAATTATATTTATATTTCTTAAGTTAACGAAAATTAAGATTAGAGATCTTGAAATTACAACTGCGAATTATTGTCGGATGAACTCATTTCCAAATTCTTAAACTAATTAAAAATTATTTTTGAAGTTATAGTATGCTTTTCTTGAAATTAAAAGTGATTCTACGTTTTTTTTGAAGATGAAAACTTATATATCTTATTAAGTTTTCATCACTTATAACCTTGAATCAACCATTATTAATATCAAAAATTAATTAACCAACTACAATTGTACTTTTTTATCATTCATTTTTCTAAAAATTAAAGACATCACAGTTGCCAATCAACACACAGGTGTGCGCGTTTAGAAAGCAGCAGTAGAGCACATGGATTGTCTATTTAAGCATAGGCAGTTATAGCAGGATTAGAAAACAAATATACATATACTTAGCGTGGGCAAATTCCATTTGGCGCCGTTATTGTGTCGGATTTAGACCTTATTGTTCTACTATTTTCATGTTTGACATAAATAATCAATATAATTTATTTTGTTTTAAATAGTTACCATAAATAATTTCATATTCTAATACTAACTTCAGCATTATAACTGCTTTAACAAAAGAGTAAAAATATCAAAATAACTATTTAAAATCCAAAAATGAGATATAAATAATATATATAGACCAATGACTATATTAACGAAAAATATAAAAATAATCTTAGTCACATGAACATAATACAAACAATATATTAACTTTGAGGGATTAATCTATACAATTGCTAAGTACATGAGAATAGTACACATAGAAATTAGAAATTATGTTACCACATTATTATTAGTCTCATAAAGTATATATTATACATCCAACATGCGTTGCGTATGCGAGTTAACTTAATCCACGTAGATTATCTACGGTGGAATGTTAAATGAGCATACACTAGAAAAAATTATAAACTTTTACCCAGCCGTCGCGATAAAGATTTAGTTTGAATTTTTTACATGCATGCGTTGCGTGCGTTTGCTAAGGGTAAGATAGGAAGTTTGTTAATTCTGCTGGAAAATATAGCCGCCGCTTTGTGGGACTTACTTTACTGATATGTCAGGGACATGTCTATCGCTTTCCGGTAGCGACTTCAAAACTAATTGAAGACCTAATAAGTACTCGCCAGATAAAAAGATTATTTATTTTGAAACTTTTGACTTTTTATAGTTGAATTTTGACAAGATTTTTTATTTTTTATTGTATAATACTTGATGAAAAAACATATCAATGGAAAGAATTTAATTTTTATTTTTTTATTAACCATATTTTCTCAAAATATTATAAACGCAAACAAAATATCTTGATCCGAAATTATTATAAAATAAAAAATCCAAAAATGGAGTAATTTTAAAAAAATACGTTTTCTTGACATGAAGCACTGATTTAAAAAAAAAAATCGAACCTTACTATCGTATTAACATAATATGTTAACTGTTATCAAGTGCTGGAAAATAGAATGTAATTATTTAAGAAGTTAATTTTGTGAGTAACATTATACTTGTTCTATTATTTGTTGTTCACCATGAACTAAATTTTTAGCTCAATAACTACTTCAATTATGTAGACATCCAACACAACCTCGTTTTACTAAGAAGTCAAATTTATTTGAAAGTATTTAAGTATACAGAGTATCAACTTTTAATTTATTCATCATGGTGAGTGACATTCTTGATTCGAACATGGCCCCCATGGCCCCATTCAATGATAATACTTGACCAATTCAATGATACTATATGAGTCTATCCACACTTGAGTTATCCAGCCAAGTATAACGAGAATCAAAACCGGTTTCTTTTCCCTTTTTTATCGAGCGAGTTTCGAGTCGGGATTAGCGAGGAATGGAGGTTTCCTCTATTTTACATTCTTCCACTTCTCATTCATCAAGCTAAACAGGCATAAACCACCCCCAAGGTTTCCAATTCCAAGTTATATTCCAACAAGCTAACCTTTGCACCTCAACAAGAATGATGATGAAACCATTAGCCCAAAAAACCTTAAACCTTATCAACACAAGATTATGGCACATTGAACTGCTTTTCTTATCATGGGTGTCGAGTATGGGAAAGGACAATACAAATAGTACATGCATGGGTTCGAGAAGATCGATGATCTGAAACTATTCCTAAGAAGTTTGTTTGTTACTTTCAGTTTACCTTGACAATACAAAGAGGGTAAGCTTTTTTTTAATCTTAGACATTTCGGATTGGATCCTCTTTTACCTACAGTTTAAATGATATATGGAGTATAATAAAAATCACACATCGACATGCCTAATGCCTTTGGAATCAGGCCTCTACTAACTCATGTTGTAGCTTAAACAACACCAACAAAAATATGGACCATAAAATAAGGGGAGTAGTACAATGAGATCGTTCGAAAGGGACTTATCTCTGACATTGCTTGTCGCACTCTTGCACCTCCTAAATTTAAATTTGCACGAATCAACTCTCCGCTGCTGGAGGAAGTCGGTAGAATTTGTTATTCTAGACTTCTAGACTAAACACATCCCAAGAGTGTTATAACGCATCCTCATTTGAGCCATTTCCATCACTATATTGATCATAAACCTGATACTCTTCATCACTAGAACCAAGGAAACCTCCAAATAGATCTTGCAAATGGTTTACTGATACATTTTCACCATCTGGATATGTGTCATGTTGTTGAGGGAAGTTTCCTTCATCACCAGCCATGCCCATCGCATCATATATGTTATCCATGTCCTCGGCCAAATTGCCATCATCGATATTGTCATCATCAATATTATCATCTTCTTCATCATCATTAGGCTCTTTGTCTTCGGTATTAACATAATCTGTGGTTACATTTTCCTCTTGATCGTCAAGCCTTAAATCCTTTGCAATAACACGCATTTTCTTAGATTTCTCAAAGCGCCGGCAAGTAGATTTAAGTAATGAATCTGCACCTGGCTCAGGAAATACAGATAGAAACCTCTTTGCAACACACAGCCTCAGGCTATTAAGCACATTGGGAGAGAACCATCCCGTTGCACAGCTGCAAGTTGCTTGATTCGTTGGTTTTAGAATCTCTTGCTGAATATAGTCATCTTCAAGCTCAAAAAGTTGCATTGAAGTTTGAAACTTCAAAGGAAACACTTTGAAAGCACATATGTCAGACCATTTATGTTTCACCCCCGATGTAACGGTAGCATCAGTGTAAGTTCTCAATGGTGGAGGAACACGGAAGTCAATCCTCTGGTAAATGCGAGATTCAGGTTCTGTACGAGGATCATAGCCTTTTCTTATCCAGAATCTAAGGAATGGCCCATTCGCGAAATAATATGCTACTCTGAAAAGCAGCCTTCTAAGCATTTCGATTCCAAACGACATACCTTTTTTAAGCAAGCGCTCAATTAATGAGTTCTTTACCCATATAGGACGCTCTTCAAACAATTCAGATACAGCTTTCTGCCATTCGTATTGCTCCGAATCCAGTGGAATGTACTTCTCCCAATCCACTTTCTTTGGGATCTCTTTGATATAAAAATCTATTGCAAGGCTTGGTTCTAGCTCCATCTCCCAGCGATCTTTTACAACTGATTCTTCTTTCTTTTTTGAACTCGGATCAACTGATGGTTTCAACACCACTTTTTCTGGAGTATCCTTCAACGAGAAAAACTGTGGCAACAAAATCATCAAATTTTCATTATCCACATCTATAAATGCATCCTTCTCCAATTGTGGCTCTACTTCTTCCCAATTTCTTTTCTTTCTCCGGGCAACATCAGCGTGAACAGGTAGAACATGCTGGTAATCAACCATACCATTGAAATAATAAGCTTCAGGTACTCTAGAAATAATATCAGCACAAATCAGTTGTTCACAGTGTTCAGCAGTATCTGCTTCAGCTTCTGTAGGAGAACCCGAGTTAGTTTTAGTTACAGCGAAATATTTCTCTGTTTGGTCAGGAAAATGATCTCTCTGCTCAGAAGTGTGCAAGACTGCTGACGAAGAACATAGTACACTTCCGCTGCTCTCTACATCGTGGACACTGTTCTTATTAATTTTGGATAGCCTCAACAGAAACTTATTGCAGTTCTTCCGTTCACCAATTGCAGGGTGTGAGTATGGATCTTCTGGACGGAAGCGAAGCTCCAGTTTGTTTGAATTCGTACTCCGAGCCTTACTAATTCCTTCAACCCCACCGAGACTTTCAATAGCTCGCTCCATCGATGAAGGGTAAGCTGGGTAGTAAACTGCAAAGACACCGTTATTGTTTGGCAGCGTGCCTGATATTGAACCATTCTTTATGACTCCCATCAATTCAATCATTTATAAAAGCAGAAGTTTCCCTTTGTTGTCAATCCTACACAAGTCGAAGATTTTGAATACGCTTAGCTGCATTCAAGCCTATCATAAATCAGAATTTATCATGTAAATAAGCTTCCTGACAGAATGTTAGCAATCCATTACATGAAGAAACTACAGGTACCATTATCAATTTCAGCACATTGACAATGTCGTAATGTGATCATATGTCACTCATCATAAAACATCAGGAATAATCCAACTACCGCAATAAGCATACCAGGATGTCTTTATATGGTGTACCTCGAAAAAGAATGACATAAGACAGAATAGTAATAGATTACCAAATGCCACAACTATCAGAAAAAAACACCATCACATCCATCCTATTTTTTCTTTAAACTTTTTTCTAGTATCATTCATGACAAATTCATGTGGCGTCCAGATCTTCGATTACTAAAGACCCACTGCACGTTAATCTAATAGCCTTGAGGGAAGGTCCTGTCCAAAAAAGAACAAAGACCCACTACGGAAACTGTCTGAAGCTCTTTATTTCTAAATACATATGAGGTTATAGAGCTTAAGCACATGATCTCCTGACCACTTTCATATACAAAAAACTAAGGAGAAAAACTATAGCATTCCACCATAAGATTATTAGCCGCTAGCTAAATAGAGATTCATATCTGAAAAAATAGCATCAATTACCAGTACTAGTAAATAACAAAACTTTCGAATACATATACCGTTATGGGGCTTAAGCACTTGATGTTTTGGCCTCTTCTATACACCAAAGAGTAAGGGGGAAAACTGCATTATTCCACCCAATTATCCAAAGATGGCTAGCTAAATAGTGAACTAATATCTTGTACCACAAAATAGCATCAATATAATTACCAGTACTAAAAAAGATCAAAACTTTCGAATAATCCCGGAATGATTGAAGATTATTATACAATACCCAATTCACCATAATCAAAGATATACTTCACAAAACAATAAACCCAGTATTAACTGGAGTGTTCTATCAAAAATAGCTAGCTAAAAGTGAATTAAATGTATTGTGTTTATAAATAATCCTAAAAATTATATTAAAATAAATGTCTAGTAAACAAAATAAAATCACTCCTTAAATTTCTTGGTTCCCAAACAAAGGATTCTAAATCCATCATCAAATCCCTTCTCAAATCCATTGATTTTTCAAACAATGAATTTGATTTCAAATATTTCTTTCAAATCCACCTATCTAAACGGACACTAATACATTTTCATATTTCTTTTCATTAACTAATATTGCATGTGATGTTTCTGGTTACATAGGGCTACAAACGAGCCGAACCCTACCAAACCCAGGTTCGAGGTTCGGTTCGGCTCGGCCTGTTCGAACGTAAGGTTCGATTCGGCTCGAAACTACCGTACCTTATAATTTGAGGTTCGGTTCGAGTTAGATGGTTTGAGCCGAACATGTTCGGACATCAAATAATTCCAAAATCAAAATGTAATTCAGTAACTAGTTGAACCCACAAACAATTAAATACCTAATTGAAATTTACATGCATCACCATCAATTCAAAACGCCATCAAATGTTCAAAAAAAATGGAGTTGCTTCAATTCTTTAATTCATGCCTTAATTTTTCAATTCTTTAACTCACGGCTGGAAATGTAAATAGGGAGAAAGATGGAGAATGGAGAAAGAGGAGTATTCAAAAGGTTCTGCTCATATTGATGGTGGTAACATATGCAAATAATAATTTTTTAGTTAAGCAATTTGCCCTTAATAAAACTTCTTACTACTACACTTGTAAGGGGGTAAAATAGTCATTTCATTCTCAAACCCAACACTATTTAGGTGTGTGTATAACAGCTCACGGGGAGGGAGTGGTCCTGACCATATTCACGGTTGGGACTGCAAATGTAATGGACTAGTCACTTAAAATGCTAAGGAATAGTAATATTATTTTGCTTATGCATGAAATGGGCCGTAAAGTTTTTCGAGCCAGATTTCAATTTCGGTTGTGAGCTCAATTTAAACGTTTGATTAACCCAAAGTCAGGCAGAAATATTTGAAATTAAAATTTCTGAGATCAATCCAATGACTTTGGAGTTCATTACAACCAATTTACATGCATGTACTTTGAGGTTGAGTGAAAACTCACACGATTGGCCATGCTTGCATTGAATAACGTACTAAATGAGACTCCATCTCGGCTTACGAAACCTAGGGATGATGCTATCGGTTCGAGTTCAAGCTTAGGCAGAACGAACCGAATTTTACCGATTTTGGTTGGAAAAATTAGATGAACGAAAATGAAGTAAGAGAAAAAATCAAACCCGACAAAAATTAATCGGTTTGGTTTCGTAAACAAGACAAAACCGGCGAACCAACCGATTATGGCATAATAGTACACTTTCATTAAAATATTTATATTTGTGATCATTGCTTTTAGTTTATAACTATTTTAGTTTGAAACCATGAGAATTTTCTTTTTAGTTTGAAATCGTGTATTTTTGATTGAATGTTTGGAAGTATTTGTGTAGTAATCAATAGGGATATTGCTCCGATTCGGTTCAAACCCGAAAAATCAATCGAACCGGGCAATTTTACCGACTTGGTTGAAAAAAAATGAGACTGAACAGAAATGGTAAGAAAAAAATCAAACCGACGAAAATTAATCGGTTTAGATTTTGCTTTATAAACCTAACAGCTTGAACGAACGAACTTGATTATAAATATTTTCATTAAAATATTTATATTTGTGATATTTTTAGTTTATAACTATTTTAGTTTGAAATCATGAGTACTCTTTTTTAGTTTGAAATTATGTATTTGGTGAATGTTTGAAAGTATATGTTAGTAATCAATGTTATTATGCATGTGTTAGTAATCTGTTTGGGGAGATATATTTATTATTGTGCATGTGTTTGGAAACAATTAATCCGGCTATTAAGCTTAATCTGCTGCTTGCGATTGTCTACGGTTATATAAATAATTTGGTATATGTAGTTTGAAATTTATGTATATTTTATTTTAATTTGAAATCATGAACTTTTTATATTGCTATTATTGTTATAAACAGCTTGACCGAACAGGCCCGACTAAGCATAAAGCCGACATCAACGAACGATTCAAGCAGATTGGCCGAAGCAGAGTTTATTAACTGTTGCTGCAAATCTGATAGAATCATTTCACACAAAAAAATTTGAAAAGGCCGACCGAACCCGAACCGAAACATTGAAATCGATATTTATTATCGTGTGTTAGTAATATGTTTAGAGAGATATATCTATTATTGTGCATGTGTTTGAAACAATCGAGATTCGGTGCGACATTTTTGAGAGAGCCACGTACTTTAAAATAGAATGAGACCCTTTAATATAAATTTTGAGGCCCCTTAATATAATTTTATTTAAAGTAATAAATTTTAATTTGTTGTAACCATATTTTTCTCTAAGAATAAATTGAAATTAAAATTTCAAAAATCCAATTATTATTAAATAATATAAAAAATAATGATGATGAAGAGATTTGAACTCACAACCTTCATAGTTTTAAAACTTTCGTTCTATTATGCTAACCACTTGAGCAAATGTTCTATACTGACAATTTTATAGTATACTGATAAATATCATATGTAACTATTCAAGATTGGGAACCCCAATACCATAGGGCCCCTGTGCGGTTGCACCGGGCCCTTCTTATCTGGTCGACCCACCAGACTGTGATCCTTTAGTAAACAATCTCTTTCGCGATTATGCGGTTATATCATCATTTAGTATATAGTTTGAGGGGTATGTGTATTTTATTATAATTTGAAATCCTGACTTTTTATATTATATTATTGTTATAAAGCAGGAAAATCCAGGCCAGACAGCCGATTAAGCATGAAGGCAGCATCAACCGAACCAGATTCAAAGCGGATAGAATCGGTTTCACACACAAAAAAAATTGAAAAAAACCGACCGAACCGAGTGGCATCCACTAGTAATCAATGTTATTATGCATGTGTTAATGTCATTTGGGGATATATATCATTAATGCGTGTGTTTTGAAACAGCAGCTAGTAAGCAAATACTATACGCCTGAGCTGTCTCACGTTTATATCATGCATTTCAGTATATGTGGTTGAAATTTGTATTGTATTTTATTTTAATTTGAAATCACGAATTTTTTTATATTATATTATTGTTATAAAACCAAAAAAAAGACCGAACCGACTAAGCATGAAAACCGACATCAATTGAACCGATTCAAACCGAAATGATTTGTGTATTTAACAAACCGATAGAATCGATTTCACACAAAAAAAATTGAAAAAACCCAACCTGACCGAATAGAAAACATCCCTACAAAAACCCACTACTTATGTTGTTTGTTTCCTCTGAATGATGATGAATAAAATGAGAATGGCGATTTCTAGATTTTTATTCACACCCCAAAAAGGTAATCTCAATTGATATGTTGAAATAGGCTTAAAATTTAAAATAACGCATACCACATCGAAACTTTAGGAAGAGTAGGCTCATACTTAGACCTATAAATAGAGTCTTAGTGTTAGTGTATTCTTTGCACCAATAGTTGAAGTGGGTTGTTTATATAGTGTTGAAAGGACTCTTTGTTATTCTTGAGTGTATTCACGATTGGCAATTCCATATTTTGCTCTTCTTTATCGTGGACTAGTCTAGGATTACCGTGTAATCCTAGAAACCACCTGATTAAATTTTTTTATTATTCCATTTCTTTATCGTTTGTTCGTTGTCTATTATTGTTGTTTAGTTTCTTTATTTGTCTTAGTCTTAACAAACTTCATATGAAACAAATTGGTATTATCGGTCTTGAGGTTACGATTGGGAAGATGGGGAATGATAAAGATTCGAAGTGGAAGTTTAATGGAACTAACTCTAATTTAGAGATATGGCGGTGTGAGGTTGTGAATTTGCTCAATCGACAAGAGCTAGATGTCGTCTTGGTGAAGAAAGCACTTGCCATGACGGATGAAGATTGGAAGAAAGAAAAATAAGGAGTCGGCATCTTGGGACAATAGATTAGGAGAGAAAGGACATCAAGTACTCAGTCATAAAGAAGATGGACGCTCAAAAACTCTGGAATAAGCTTACAGACAAGTACATGACGAAGAGCATTGAAAATCGTTTGTACATGAAGAAGAAGCATTCCGGTTGGGTTTGAGGAAGGCATATGATCACCTCAGCAGTGCAATAAAATTTTAGCAGTTGCAAAATTTAGTTGTTGAGTGAGGATGAAGACAAAGACTTACTTATTGTTCTTGAACTTCGTTGCGGAACAAGTATGATCACCCTCCTCTTTCACTTTATTGCCCTTGTTAAAGGATAAGTCAAATTTGAAGACTTATCCAAATGCGCTACGAACAACGAAAATCTAAGATGGTAGTGTATCAATCTTTTGCTCACTAGACCACCACGTACCACCACGGATCACGATTGGTCAAACTAATCCTATTCACTAAAGGAGCCTTAGTTTTTTTATCTTAATTTTTATATATAAGATAAAGAAGTCTCCGCAATCCTTCTTATGATTAGTAATAAGTTATCCTAATATACCAAGGATATATTTTCTAAAAACTTATTAAATATAGCTCCTTCCATCATAGAAAAAGGGCCTGTGACCTAAATTATATGAACAACAAACTCTTTGACCTTCGGTGATTATATTTCCATCATAACCAAACTAGAAATACTAGCATCAATTTGTATCTAAGATTAGTAGATTAAAATGGTGTTTACCGCTGACTTAAGTTCAACTTCACTTTTCAGCAGTTGTCTTAGTATTTTTTGGCATTAAAGTACTATCGTAAGTGTCTTTAGCGATCTTGGTGGCCTAGGGTTGGGACCATCATCTTTGAATAATCGGAGTCTGTAGCGATGGATAACGATAAAATGACTTCCATTTAACATGATAAATAAAACAATACAAGCTTGTCCATCGGGTGAACTAACTAACATACCCACAGTAGAAAGTAATAATAATATAAATACAGCATAAAACAGCTTGTTTTACAGCTAGACAACAATAATTATTAGAGTACAACATAAATCTCCAAACAAGATAAAGTATAGTGCGAGGTCTTGGCCACCATTCCGCCTCCGCGGGTATGCAACTACTCGGCGATGCATCTCGCGGTCATCGCGAGAACTGGCGTAAAAGCGCCCGCCCATATAGGGAAATAGGGAGTCGACTAAAAATTTGAGTGAATACACAAATCTCGCAGTTAACCCACCTTATCATACAAACCAAGGATAATTCAGAGTCACTTACCCTCATATAAAAGGCCCATATCTATCAAAGTTATATTTTATGCTACTCGCGCCCGCGTCCTCGGCTTACTCACGATGCGCCTTAATCACAAGAGATATACTCTATTTGTTATCTTTACGAGAGTATAGCTAATTCGATATAATATACAACTCAAACATACCACAACTCGACCAATGATTATCTTTAGCAGTTTCACGAAGAGTGCTACTCTGATTATAGTCTTCCTCTATGACATCGAGATATTTATCCATAAGAACCTCCAAATAAAATTTCATTATCTTAATACAGAAAAATGACTAGCGTATATCTTAAATCAAGATAACTTAAGTGCGGAATTATCTCACCAAATTCTTCATTTAGTATACGGGACTTATTCCCCTCAATGGTATCCACGTCGTGGTTAGATCATAACTTATATACTAACATGTTTGAATCCAACTTCCCACTATATATAAAATATCATCAACATCATCTATAGGTTAGCATGAACGTCGGTTTATAATTTTTATACCTAATGTCCTCATTCAAAAGTTATCTCAACCATTAACCAACTCAACTTTTAGCAACTTGAGGATATAGCGATTAATACCAACCTAGGATCAACAAGAAAAATCGATAATATTATCAATAATCAACCGAAACCTAATTCGACATAATTTCATCAAAGAATAAGCATCTAGTATAAATCAACTGTCCCATAACCAATAAATGAGTCATAAAGCGGATCATACAACACCATAGAAAATTTAAACAACATGTCAAGATATAACGAAGTCTCGATAAAGCCTTGCGTCACCCCGGAGATAAAAATCCGCGAGAGACTCGACAGAATATAACTCTAGTCATCAAACCATCTATCTCTCGTATCTCACACTTTTAACCCTCACAAAATAACGCGTATGCCGATCATCTACTGCGGGGAATTCGGACCAATCGCTAATAAACACAGCTCTTTTATACTTGCAGTATAAAATTAGGCACTTTTACTTATACCGTGAGTATAAAGGCCCACGCCGACAATGCGCACAACAAAGTGATCATAAAGATTCATACCGCTCTTATGCGAAGTATTAGAAATTTAAACCGCTACTTATACACACACTAAGTATAAGGCCACACAGGCTGTGCACACGGCAAAGTGATCATAAATAATCATACGCTCTTATACCGAGTATAAAGGCCAAAGCACTTTTCTCACGCTAAGTATAAGGCCACACCCGGCAAATGCACACACCAAAGTGATCATAAAGTCTTTTCTTATACGTAGTATAAGGCCAATAAGCGCACATATCTGCAAGGAAGGAGAATTAAAAGCAACCCCACAATCATCGACGCAAAGTGCATGCAGTACTTTCAGTCACCTCAAAGTCACGCATAACTCCGGCAGCGCCTACCGATAACCAGCTACTACACTCACGAGCGATATCCAAGCAGCGACTAAAACATCTCACAATCATAAATTCAATCACAGCACATGGAGCAAGGCCGCGAAATACGAAAGTGCCGACAAAGCCACGAGAAACCCCCAACGGTGCCGACAATGCCATAAATCGAGAAATGCGGGCAGGCCACGAGAACACAAGAACGCATAAGTTGGTAGTTCAAGCTATTACTTACCTCCAAGCAAATCTTCAACGCCACAAAAATACAATCGCGCATGATCACAACATGGCTCACACAATGAATCACACATATTCTTACCACGATGACATATACCATTCTGTCATAATACCACACTGACCAGGCATGTTAAGCAATTTAAAGTAAGTATGTAATATATCACTGGTAGATAGTACTCATGGTTAGCAATAAGAAACGTCCGCCTAATCGATCCAAGTCGTTTCCCGTTGCGTTGTCTAATCAAAACACTTTCGAAAATATAATTAATACTCACAACAATTTTAACCCTTATCTTAGTTGTTCGACTTTTCAATCCATTTTAGTTACAAATTGACAACTGAAATACAGTTACTAATTATGTGCTTGATGACCATTAAAATGGCAATTTCAACTATCCACGACTAAAATCCCATAATCGAGACAACACCTTAACCAAAATACTAACGTTTCTTAACCAATTTCAGTAACCCCAAAATATCAACTTTTCCAACTAGCTAAACCCGTTTCACAACAACCTCGAATCTCAAAGCCGTTTACTATAAAATCTAATAAAGAACTAATTTCAACATATATTCCTCCAACAACTTATAAATCATGTTCCACTTCAAGACAATCACAATAAAGGTCAAGTAACATATTTATACTCTCAACAACATTTTAGGAAAAGTCAACCCAAAGTCAACAAAGTCAACTCAACTATACCAACACTTTCTACCCCCAAAAATCGATTTATTTGTCATCTCCTATACTACAATCTAAGCCTAGATAATAGTATATTCAATAATATCTCATAAAAACCGAAAGTCAGCGAAATTCAAAAAGAGTAAACGTCAAAATTCCATCAAACACGCAATTTCAACTCAAAAGAATAATTAATTTAGAACCCAAGAATCGATTGCTAGTAATAAAATTTGAAATACAAAAAAGTCAACTAAAAAGTCGCTTCGACCGAACTCCTGAAAATACTTTCAGCAAAGATCGGACCTTTTTACCTTGAATCGAGAAAGAGGATGTTGAGGAGAAGCTCTCAAGAAATTTGAGATCCAAAGCTTGAGATGAAAATCAGAAGAAAAAAAAAATAAAGGGGAAGGGGGCGTTTACCGGCGTGAGGAAAAAGAATAGGAAATTGATCCTTTCTATTTTTTGGGCTTGGTTGGTTTATGGGTTAATGGGTTGGCCGTTAGCTTTATATGGTGAGAATCCGATCGTTTTAGTTGTTCGATATACCGTTTTAACTTATCTCGACAACCAACTTCAAACATTAACATTTCTACACTTTCCAGATTATATTACCACCGACTAATATCATTTCCATCAGTTAAAGCTTTAAAATTCGTACCAAATTATCTTGCAGCCAGGCGATTCGTTTGTATTTTCAACTATTCAGCTTCCAAAATTTTTGATTTCTCCTCGAAATACTCCACAGGAGCAACTAGTATACTATTCTGATGATATTAGTCTGAACGGAACAATATGTACATATTCTACACAATTTCCATTTTAATTTTTTGTACAATAATAAGATCAAATCCTAAGCATGAATGATGGTTTTTCAGTCATAAATACCTTTGCCCATAGCATTTATCTGCAGTTGTGAGTCGTCCAAAACTGGCAATTTGAATCACCGGCGTGATTGACCAAAAATCAAGCATTGGACTATTATTAATATCCCATTAGCTCCTCGTCTTTATTCCCAATAGTCTTATATTCGTTATATTCATCTATGGAAGGAGTGGGAGACATGGGCCGAATCTTGAAAAAAGATTAAAAATTGGTAAATTATTAGTTTATTACAAATTTACAACAATAAAATTACCATAGTGAATTACCACAAAATTAAAAGAATTGAAATTTGATAACACAAAACAATAATTACAAATTGGAAATTGCCAATTAAAAGTAAAAAGTGAATTAACCTATTAAATTATCGATGATTGAATTACGATGAGTGAATCATAATTATAAGCCTAATTAAAACTCCTAATTGATTAGCCTAATTAAGATCCATAAGTATACAAACCCACAATTCAGTATTCTAATTGTAAACCTAACTGAAAATTGAATTCCAAAATTGAAAACTTTAATTGAAAATTTAGTGGAAATCAAAACATCTAATTCAAGTCACAACCTCAAAATCCTAATTCAAAAAACTGCTTATCAAGGTATGCATTTTTTTAAAATTAATTCACAGCCTGCCAAAGCGAAGCGTACGTGTACTACGAATTAAAAGAACTTAAAATAATACCAGTCAGACATGGAAACTTTTAAATAATACCAAAATCAAGCATGTTTTAAAAACAATACCAAATCAAACATGTTTTAAATGAAAATAACACTTTATTTCGAATGAAAAATATAAATAGAACAGAAATGACCAATATAGGATTGAAACAAATGAAAGTAAAAATCAGCAAAAATATCAACTACTTGAAACAAAACTTTATAACTACATAGCATAGTGAATTGGGTTTAGGATGAAGTGAATAGAGAGAGCGATGAAGTCGAGGCGGAAAATAACAACATAGTGAATTAGGTTTGAGGTTTGGGTTCTTTATATACTTACACGGTTATCCAAATGTGTTATCGGGCGGTTCTTATGGGTTCACGGGCGTTTAAATATCACAGGACTGCATCGCTACTCTCAGATGAGTTATTGGGCAGCGGGTTTCTGCAGAATGAGGCGATTCGCGGAGTTATCAAACCCGATAAAAGTCTAACCGTATTTATCGAGATATACTGATTTCATGAAAATTCCAGCGACATATATTATTAAGACAACATTGGAAATCAAACCTGCTTATCTAAATTCTAAATGTAGCACTGTTAAATATTCCCTCAGTTCCATATTTACAGTATTTGGTTATCCTATTAAATTTTTTTATTTATTTATAATAATTTGATTGTTTAGAAATTTCAATATATATTTTTCTCATTTTTTCTTTTTATCCCCTAATAATTTTTGTTTCCTTTTGAAGTAATTATAAATACTATGTAGGATATAATATTAATCTTTCATAATCAATTAATAAAATATTTTTTTTAGCTGAATGATCAAATAATATGAAACGGAAAGATGAAAATATTTTAACTAATATGAATAATTATTTAAAAAATGGTACCAAATAGATTTCAAAAGAAATTAATTGGATAACCTATTAAAACACATAATCTAGAAAGTAGGGCCCATTGTATATAGAATCTTGGCTGGAAGAATTGTCATGAGATATATCTGATTGATCGTGAGGCTAGATAAGTTTCGCTTTTAGCTATTTAATACAAGTTGCTCCTTATGAGGAGTTGAACTCACCAGCTGAATGAAGAGCGATGGCGATACTTAGAGCATGTACAACGGCTCCCCTAAAGCTCAAATAGGGGAATGGAAAAAATTAAAAATTGATAAAATGATATTTTTCAGCTTTAAAAACTTGAATCCCTAAAGTTGCACACATCCCTAAATTTGAGCTTGACTCCTTATATTTATACAAATCTTGATTTTATATTTTGAGTGAATAATAAGGAGAAAGCTGATAAAGAAATACATACATAAAAACTGACCCTAAAATAAGAAAATTGTTGATTACCAGGTACATTTTAAAAATAAATTTAGGAGAGTTGAAGTGATGTACTCTTAACACTTTAATTAGCACTTTCGCAGGTTGAGTTTATCTAGGACTAAGTAAATATATCATCACTAGATCAGCCAGGCATACTGCGCCTCATATCGAATCTCAAAAATTCATTGAACTATTATAATTTGAATATATCATCATATGAAATTATTACACAAATATAGTTCTGGAGTCTGCAATAATTCTTCTAACTTGGAATAATCTGCACCTTTTTGTTTCGTTTTTCATTTGTCTTCAAAAAATTTATCTCGTTACATTATTCTTACCTCACCACAAGTCTTTAATTTATATACACTTTACTCCCTCCCATTTCAAAATTGATCATTTAGATTAAATGTACTTTATTAAGAATAGTGAAAAAAACTATATTGAGATTGTAAAAATTTATATTGAAATTGTAAGGTATATTGAAAATGTGAAAAAAGAACATTAAAAATGCAAACAATCTAAAGCTTGCTTAGGGGCGAGATATTAAAAAGCGAGCCCACTAACGAGAGAACTTTATTGAAGAAATTGAATAGACAAACATGTCAGCCACCAAGGCATGCGAATACAATCTCCTTAAAACAAATTTCCCTCTCTCTACCCGAAGGTGCCTAAGGTAATAATAGAAAGGATTTGTTTTTCCCAAGATCTGATAGTGTAAAACCAACAACTTTGCCTTAGAAACTCTAACTAATGTATAGCGAACGAAAAAAGAATAAGAACTATCACCCGATTGAAATATTTTATTGTTGTGTAAAAATATATTTTCGTTTTCATGTCTTAGGATGGAGAGAGAAGGTTTGCTTTATAGATGAAGTGTAGGAGAGGTGATCGGGCCTCCATTACTCACTATTAACCTGGGTAGTTAATAGATGATAACGACAAATGAATGCTTACAACCCTCTAGCTATTCGGCTTGCCCAGCAGGAAGAATGTCAAAGGTTTTCAAATCTTTGGGGTGCAAAAACAAAATGTTGAATTTTAGGTGTAATATTTTATTTGAATTCAAAGAGACCTCCCAAGAACATCAAGGCCCCCCAAGGCCCTCTCCCGGATTATATATTTATTTTACCCGAATAACAATGCATTTGTCTGAGCCGCAGCGTATTTGTCTGAGCAACCGGACGCGAGTGTTTGATTACTCATTTCTATATGTCGGTCAGCTGGCATAGCGCTTTCTTCCTATGTAGTGCAAGGTACCTTTAATTTTGCATTCAACATATCCAACACAACTGTATAAAAATATTTTTTTAAAATGATAAATATTTTGAGGCAGATAGGTAGGTCTTTAAGAGTTCTAGACCAGGTTTGGTAAATATGTTGGATTTAGTAGATATGCTATTTAATGATTATTTAATATGGAGATTTGATTAATCAATTAAAAACTTATTTAATTTTGATTTTAAATTAATTTTATTCCAAGAAACATTTTTGAGGAATGATAAAATTTTCATCACAAATTCTTGATATTTAAAATCTAATATATATACCTTGATTATATCTCAAAAGTTATATAAATGAATTTCGTCTTGATTCAAAAGATGATACTATTTGTTTGGTAAGAAGTCTTCCAATTAAATGAAAATAAAGAGAATAAATTAAAAGTATTTAAATTTGAAATTTACGGAGTAAAGTATCAATTTTAAAACATGATAAATCTTTCCTGCATCTAGTAGTAATTGTTAAAATGTTATTAATAAATGATGTAGGACTATATTCGCCTATATGTACCGGAGTAGTATATTTATATTCGCCTACAATCCTGTATTTATGCAGTTTTCAGCAATATAATGCACGACTTTAATGAGTTTCTAAGACAAATGTAAAAAGACAAAGTCATTTAATTTTTAAATTCTTTACCCATTGGAAATCATTTTAGAAATGTTTATTGAAGATATAGACATTTATTGACACTTAGATATGTTTGTCAATTAATCATAATACTGTTGTTGACTTTGTAAAGTGTGAACTACTCCCTCCAAATCAAAATAAATGATTGATATTTTGTATATAAACTTTGTGTCAATTATTTAAATCATATTTTTAAAATTATAATAAAAATATTATGAAATTATTTTCGAAAACAAATCTAATTATATAAATTTTATATTTATTAAAATAATGAATAATTAGTAATTGATGGCGCAATTAAGGTTTTAGATAGTGGGCCAGGATGACAAACCCTTGAAGTTGTGCTTCGATGCAGCTGATCCAAATGAAGAAAGAATCACAAAAATAAAGTCCGATTGCCCGACCAAAAATACTCGGCGATCAAGTCAATAAGAGATCAGTGAGTATAGTTCTGTACATAGATTTTTAGATTGTCGAAAATGAGCTTTAACGATTGACCAGCCCAAGGTTTCTTTTTATAGTGTTCAGATAATTTCTCTAGTCGAGCCTTGATGGCTCCATTATTACCGAATGATAATGGCTTGCGGTTCATTAATGGGTCGAATAATTATGACCTTGAATGTTCCTCATAATTGCCTCCTTAATTAAACTCGTTTGTGCCGTTATCCACTAACGGTCCTCTTCGCCCATGTAGAAATTTGAATGGCTGGCCAGAAAGCTTCTTGAGCCGCCCATGACTGTTGTGTGGGCTCGAGTCCGTTTATTCCCCGGTGATCTGCTAATAGTACGGTCCATTTTTGGAGGCGTCTTACCGGGCCCGTCACTGGACGGCCCCAAATTTATTCAAGGGATTATCATTTGCCCCAGGACCACCCATTTTTCATGGGTCGAATCTTGGAATATTAGTCTGCTTTGTGCACATACCCAAATAGGACTTAACGTCCTTTATTAAATCTGCCGAGACGTTTAAGCCTCTGAAGCCGTTTATGGATTTCTGATACATGCGTCATTCTGCAGGCGATTCTGAGTCTTTATCCTCTCCCCGCATTCTTGCCGGTATTTTTGAATTTGAAAGCACAGCTCCCCCGCCCTCCCCAGCTATAGAAAATTTAGAGAGGGCATGGAGTTGGCTCTGCCGTTCCTACTCTTCGAGAACTTGCTCCTCTTAACTGCTGCCTCAACGCTCCACTTTCTTCATAGCCACGCACAAGCAGCCCGATACACTAAGGCCTCCCGACAAAGGCTGCTCGCGATGCTCTCCTGCCTCATAAACCGAGGGTGGTGCGGATTATAGGGGATTGGCTAGTGGTCCGTGAGCCTCGTGAGGTCATCGGGCTGCAGTTCTTGATGCCATGACTCCCGGGTTCGTTGTGCACATTACTGTGCGTTTCATACTAATCATTTTTCCCTTTTTTTCAAAATTTGCTTTTTGCTTCGTAGCTCTTGTCGATAACTTTCGGCCGCCGTCAACAATCCACGAGGCGGCGAGGCATGCCGAGGCGTCGAAGGTGGAAATCTTTGGAAACGGAGATTCGCGGCACGCACTTTCGGGCCACCACTACCCGGCTCCCTTGGGGGCTTGCCTGGCGGCTTGCGTGATGCGAAAGGAGAGGAGGAGAGGGATGCGTATCCGGGCTACCCGTTACGCGGAAGGAGAGAGAATGCGCCCGCCCGCCTCTTGTCAATCCGCCATTGCCCGTCTTGCCATCCTATCGGTTCGTATACAACAGTACCCATTTGGATAGTTTAATAATACAACCCCCTTCCTTTTGTCTCCTGGATTCTTCATTGTATAGGTTTTTGTAATGCATTGTACCTCCCCCGCTTTTGAGAGGTTATTTAATATAAATCCGCTTGTTTTTTTTCCTGCGCTTGTTATTCCATATAAATTGAAATAAAAGTAAAAAGAGATGGACATTAAATAATTAAAAAGTAAAAATTTAGTGGATAATAAATTGAGGACATAATATAAAATTAACTTTGTTCTTAATCAATGTACATATATATAGAAGGACATGTAAAAGAGAGGAGAAAGTATTAAAAGCGTATTCTTTAAAAAAATTGAAGGAGTACATAGTTTCTTTGTTATACACACAAAAGCATTAAAATGAATTGTCTTGAGTATTATTTTACCCACAGCGAACCCTGTTGCTTGTGCAAAACAAGCGAATTTTGTGGTTCAAGCATGCAGCAAGCGGGTAAATCACGTCTTGGTAAATATGGCCCGAATTAAACTGTGAGTACAACAAACACACGTGTAATTCGTTTATTGTTAAACAAACATTGGATTTATTAGCTTGTTTATTTACAAACACCACGACAAATTGCTACTTTCCTTACAAACATAAACGTAAATTGGTAGTTTGTCATCAAACATGAAGAAAAAAAAATAAATCGTACATGAATATTGAGAAAACGTGGTCTTTATTGATATTGAATCAAAGTAGTACTTATTACATTGTGAAATTTTGTTGAATTCTTTACAATTAACGATAGTGGTTTTAAATTGTCGTTTGTTCGAACTTGTAGCCATGTATTCGGCGGGTCGGCGATGTCACGATCGGCCATCTTTAATATCTTTTTTTTTCGTTTTTTTAATACATATCAAGCGATTAAATGATTGACAATACAAATCATAAACTCAAGGAAAGAGGCAACTAGCATGAAGAGCTTCAAACTAGTGAGGAAAAACTTCCCTCTAACCACTTTCCTTGCTAGCAAGAGGACTCGAACACGGGACCTCAGCTAGAGATGTCAGCATGCTTGCCACTGGGACAAGTTGTCTTGACATCTTTAATACTTTACTCTGATAGCCAAGGTGAATAATTTTATCAGCTCTATAATTTACATTTAACATGCAAAACAAGCGAATTTTGTGATTCTTGTACAAAAATAAATGAATTCATCATGTCTTGGTAAATAACAAGCGAATTCATCGTAATGGCGGAGTAAATAACAAGCGAATTTGCTTGTAGTACAACAAACACGTGTAATTCGTTTATTGTTAAACAAACATTGGATTTATTAGCTTGTTTGTTACAAACACCCACGACAAATTCTTCTTTCGCTACAAACGTAAGCATTAAATTGGTAGTTTGTCATCAAACATGAAAAAAAAAACGTACATGAATATTGAGAAAAGCATTAATGGTCTTCTTGATATTGAATCAGTAGTACTTATTACATTGTGAAATTTTGTTGGGACTACTTCATGATTTAATAGTGGTTTTTAAGTATGCCGTTTTGTTCCCAATTGACTTGTAGCGTGTATTATTTGGTCGAATAGTGTCTGATCGGCCATCTTTAATATCTTTCTTCTGATAGCAAGTGAATAATTTTATCAAGCTACATAATTAGGTTGTTTACCAAAATGTACACCATGTTTCATAATTTTACCATAGATTACCATTTTTAAATAGTTTCTAGTATTTGTAATTTTCTGTATTTTGCAATATTCTAAAATTTACCTTAATTCATATATAAATTTTTTTTCTTAATTTTATCATATTTAACCATATTCTAAAATTTCTGTAAATTCACAGTATTCATAATTAATATATTTATAATTTTACCATATTTGTCCATATTCTAAAATTCTGATATTTCGGACTTTGACCATTTTTTAACATATTCAAAATTTCTTATAACTTCTGTATTTCATAATTTTACCATTTTTTAACCATATTTCATATTTCATAATTTTACCATAAATTACCATATTTCATAATTTTACAAATCAATGACCATATTTCATATTTACCATTTTTTGACCATATTTTATGTTCATAATGTTACATTTTTACCATATTTACCATATTTTACCATATTCTAAAATTATCATAATTTACCATATTTCATAATTTTACCATTTTAACTTGATTTTACCATATTTCTTATTTCATAATTCATAATTTTACCATAATCTCATAATATGGTCCATAATCTATAATCTCGTAATGGTCCGTAATTTTCTAAGTATTTCGTATTTCATAATTCATATTTCATAGTCCATAATCTAAAATCAACCATAGTTTATAATTTGACCATATTTTATCATAAGCTAAATTTTATCATATTTCATAATTTCATCATAATTTCATCATAATCTCATATTTCATAATTTCATCATAATTTCATCGTAATTTCATAGTGTCATTCTCTCATATTTCGCAAGGTTTAATCATAATCTAGTTCTCATATTTCATAGTTTAATCTTAATTTCATCATAATCTACGTATTTCATAGTTTAATCATTATTTCATCATATTTCATAATTTTATCATAATTTGACCATATTTATTATATTTCATAATTTCCGCAATCTCAATAATTACATTTTTCATATTTCATATAATTACATTTTCATTACATTTTCATACTAAATACACAATTCATTACATTTTTCATTTTCTATTCATACATTCATAATCGTGTAAATTAGTTTCTTTCTCAGCAAAACCCCGTGTGCAAATTCGTTATTTTGATATTTAAAACAAAATTCAAGCTCGGTCGGTGTGTAGTCATCGGTCAAATCATCGATTCGTTTGTTATGTATTCGAATTCGTCTTTGTCTTGTTATGAACAAGCGGAGTCGTGTTGTGCTTGTTAACAAACAAGCCCAGTGTGGCGTCAACTTTGTTCGTGAAGAAGCAACTTTTCTGAATTCTTGTTTAACATAAACATTATATTTCTTGTTAGTTCGCCACAGTGACGAAATAAATTTGAATGCTTTATTTCATTTATTGAATAATCATCGAGACATGTTCGATTCGTTAACGTGTTGATTTTCACTTATCGTATGTCCCCAAATTTACGATATCTGTAATCTAAAATTTACTATATTTCATAGTTTACCATTTTGAAATATATTTTATATTTCATAATGTTATCATTTTTACCATAATTTACCATATTGTCATATTTTAAAATTTACCATAATTGACCATATTTCATAATTTTACCATTTTTAACTTGATTTTACCATATTTCATATTTCATAATTTATAAATTTTACCATAATTTAACATATTTCATAATTTGCCATAAATTACCATATTTCATAATTTACCATATTTTACCATATTTTATGTTTCATTTTACCATTTTTATCATAATTTACCATATTTGACCATAGACTAAAATTTACCATAAATTACCATATTAACAATAAATCCTTAAACATTTCTTAAGTTAATCATATTTTATAATTAATTATTTAATTATTATTTAATTAAATTCTTATGTAATTAATTATTTAATTCTTAGCATGTAATTACTATTTAATTAATTCTTATGTAATTAATTATTTAATTTCTTCTTATGTAATTACTATTTAATTCATTACTTATGTAATTAATTATTTATTTCATTTTTATGTAATTACTTATTTATTTCATTCTAAATTAATAACCTATTAATTCATTCTTATGTAATAAATTTTTTTAATATTTCTTATGTAATTAATTATTCTATTAACATGTAATTAATTATTTAACTAAAACACATGTATTCATTCTTATGAATTTGCATTGTGTTCTATAAGCAAGCAATTTAATACCATGGTCATTATCGAACAAACACACGAAAAAATTACGACATTATGCCAATAAGCGTAGACAGTTACGTATAAACAAGCAAGTTCGCCAAAATCTTTATTATGAAGCAGAAAATTAAACTGTTGGTTGTAACTAACCTGATAATTGACTTTGTTGTCATGTAATCTCTTAATTAGCTTGTTGCCCCAACAAGCGAGCACGAGTTCGCTTATGTGTATAAGGGCAAAATAGTCATTTGATTCCTTGAGTTCTTGTTTTGGTGTGTGTGTAGTGTTGCCCATAGTTTGTAAGGTTGGTGGCAGGAGATCCATCTAATTCTTATTAATAATAATTTCCTTATATACACCTTCCTTTTTTTTTTTAATTTGTCGTTGTAGTCATTTGCATATTGATTCTTGATTAATTTGACTTGTATGGACTCAATTTAAAACAATTGAATGCCCAGTGCATAGCTCAAGCAGTAAAAAACTAGAGTGTTAAGTACCAAACACCTACATCTTCGTCTCGGTGTGGGTTCGACTCTCATGGGAGCGAATCTTGTATTGAAGTGATTTGAAACTTTAATCCCGATCGAATTGAGGCACAGCCCGTTATTAAACTACTGTGGTATTAAGGAATGACCTCGAGGGGCCGTTAGTATGACGGTTTCAGACTTTTAAAACCCATTGAATTTTTACTATTTAATTATTTAATGTCTATCTTTCCTTATTTTTTACTCCCTCTGCCTCACACTTTTAAAAACTTATTGTTTCATTATAATTGATTGTTTACATTATCAATGCAACTTTTTTCATTGAAGTTAAAAAAATCTATTTTGTCTCCTAATATTCTTATTTTTATTAGTTTATATTTTTCTCTCTCTTTGAAAATAGTAAAACCGATATTATCTTAATAAAGTACTTATGAATTAGATAATCAATTAAATTGAGACGAAGGGAGTACTAGTTTATGTTCAAAATTAAGTAAAGAATGAATTAAAGAAGAAATATAAGTATGTTCAATGATAGGGATAAAAAACTTGAAAAAATAAGGTGAAAATATATTGGAAGTGTAAAACGACAACTAAAAAGAAACAATAAATTTTAGCTAGAACGACAAGGAAATAAAAGACAAAGTGAGTATTGTTGAGAATTGGTTCCTAATGACTCAAGATTTAACATGTAAGTGTTCCACATTTAAAATAAGGAGAGATTTAATCTTTATAAATAAAGCTAATTTACCTATTAATTGGTTACAGATGGTGTCCATGACTCGCTAAAAAGCATGAAATATATTACTCAAATACCGAAGTATATTCTTTCATCTCTTTGTGGATGTAACTTCGCATTTCACAATTTACCTAGTACATAATTTCAGGCTTTTTAATTGAGGTCTCTTTTTGAGAACTAGCTTGACCATCAAGTTTTTTCATTTCTTATTCATACAAATGTAAAAGTAATAATGATGGATTTTAAAATATATATTTTGATAATGCTATTTTCTTGTAAAAATTTATTCACTTTCATCTCATATTTGTTCCAGAAAAGAAGGCATCACAAATGTAGTAACACCCCATATAACAACATACTGGTATAAAAATAGACATCATTTCCATTGTGTTTCTGTCAACACACCTCTAACACACGTGATATTTAAAGTGCAATAAGTTGATTTACCATACTATATGCACCTACAGACCATTATCCCATCTCCTAAGGGAACCTGAGATATATCAACCCGAGTATCAGCTGCAAGCACTCTGTTAAACTCGATTGTATAATGGCGGCCTTCTTTCCTTCTCTCAGGAACCGAGTCCTCGGGCATGGCTACTGTCCCCAACCAGAGTGTATTGTCGTATAAAATCGTCCCTCCAGGTCTCATCAGTTTGAGTAGCTTCTCATGATAATTCAAATAGTTAACCTTGTCTGCATCGACATAAGCAAAATCGAAACTTCCCACATTTTCATCCTACAATAGAACAAAGAAACTCAAGTAAGCTTCAAAAGAAGCAAATCTTGATCGAACCTATATTTTCTCAATGGATCCAATCTGTTCACGATAAAACTTCAACTCCATTAAAAAGATTTAGTAATGATTGCATAGTTCAGTGATCCTTACATGTTGGAGGAGTTCAGTAAGAACCGGTAATGCCTCAGATTCAATGAAGTCGATTTTGTGCTCTACACCAGCCTTTTTAATTATTGGCAACCCTATCTTGTATGCTTCCCGATCTTTATCTATGGCTGTAATCTGCAATAGCACGATAAATTGTTAAACCTATTGATTGGAGAAGCTTAAAACAATGATCGGTAAGACTAACCGTGCCATTGTCAGGAATTGAAAGAGCCGTCAGGAGAAGGGAGTAGCCGGTGAAGACTCCAATTTCAATTGTTTTCTTGGCATTTGTTTGCTTCAAGAGAAATTCCATCAATTGACCAGCATCTGGAGCAGTCCCCATAAATGCTCTGATTAAACCAAATTGTTCTATGTTAATGGCATTCATAAACATGATAGTGATGACTAGGCAGTACTGCAAAAGTAACTCCTTTGAAAAAGATCAAAATTGCAGAAATTTCTTTAGTCAACATCAACAGGCAGTCAGGCCTCAATGCCAATGAAGATATTCCCACGTAATTTGAAAGGCGGTTGAATCTTGCGGCCAGCTGGCGATAACAGTGAGGGTGTTCTGAATTGACCAAGAGTGAACAATCTATCTCTTCTAACTATGATTAAGATACAATTCTTATAAGAAAGGAAGTGGCTTGGCTATATTCTTGCGATACAAATTTATAATGTCGAATAGTTTAAGTATGACATCATTCAAGATATATATTCTTACAGTGGATGACTTGCAGTGGCAGCTCTTAGCTCTTTCAATGATTCTGGTTCTCTAGGATACACAGTTGATTCCAAGATATACTGTCTCATGCAGAAAAAGGATGTTCAAAATATTCAGAAATAATAAATATAAATATTCAACATTGATTATTTGAAAATACACAAATAAATAACATTGATAGGCGGTGGAAGCTCTGAAGGATCCACCACACCTTGAAATCATGACACGTTTCATGATGCATAACTACTAAGTTGACGTGATTGATTACTTTACATTAATAATTATTTTAAAAACTGTACATATCAAAATTTTGTTGAGAATAACTAGCTAAAATATAGTTGATATATATAAAATACACAACTATATATTAACCTCGAATGTGAATGAAATAAGCTTGATATATTAAGGGAAAAAAAAAACTCACAAAATAACAATTTCTAGAACACTTCAAATTTACTACAACCTTACTACTATTTGACTATTAAATGTTTTGATGGATGGATGATATGATTCTCCCAAATTCACCATCTATTTATAGTCTAATTACTTGATCAACAAGACAACTAAAATTGTAAAACTTGGCCATTAAGTTTTCTTGGACGCCAAGTAATATTACTTTTCTTGGCCATCAGGTAATGCTATTTTCTTTGCTTCCAAGTTATCTTATTTTTGTACCATGAAGTTTGTATTTGACAATGTATTAACACTCCCTCGTTATTGACATTTAGGTAATGCGGTAACATCCCAGTGACTTCGGAATCCACGAAAACTTTGTTGCATTACAAACTTTTTTGTAAAGATGTACACTTAACTTGATGCATTCCCCAATGTACTTGGTTTCATCTCATTTATCTCCTTGAAGTACCTTTTCGATTAAAGAAACCTCAGCGTGTTTTGTTGACGTGAAACAACTTCGGATTTTCGACTAATTAAATTTTCTTGCGACAAGTTGTCCTGATGTAATGTGACCGCGTCTTGATTGATTGATTGAGAATCCTTTTCGTTAGTTAGTCGACCCAGCTCTTTGTCTTTGCCATGGCGCTTTGCCACGTACTCTGCGTCGTGGTTGAAAGAGAAATGGTGGTTGAAAGAGAAGCTGTAGGTTATCTTGCTGCGCGTGATATAGCTCTGAGCAGATTGAACACATATTCGATGGTGTTGACGAATATCATGATCTCTGCGTAATCGATGTCAGTAGTTAAAGCTACTTGTTCTACTCATTTCTTGTAGAAGAGTCCCCGTCAAGTGTTCTTTGACATATCTCGGGATGCATCCCAGCTACTTGAGATGTTCTTTGCCTCGGATTACTGCATGAACTGCTTAACGTCAGCTGCAAATCACATATCTAATCTGGGAAAGAGTTAAGTGAGTAGGACTACACTGTCGTCGTCGTTGTTGTATTCTCCCCAGTCTTTCCCGTCATTGACCACCTTGACTTAAGGTTGGCTCCATTGGGATAGAAATGAAACTGCGCTCCATTTAGCCCCGAGCTTTTGCGGTATATCTTTGCATATTTATGTTGACGATAAATATCTTTCATCCGGTTCTTTCAACTTCCAATCCTAAGAAGTGATTCAATTCTCGAGGATTATTCATTTAATCTTGTCAGCGGGTTTTCCCTTATTTGTTGTATTTCATTTTGTGTGTCTCGGTGATGATCAAATGCGTCGCGTATAAAACGATACGATAGTTTTGCCTCTTTCGGCTTTCACGAACAAGCTCGAATCTCACGGAGACAACATAATTTGCCGCTCTGGGCGAGGCGGCGTAATCTTCGATACCGTACTGCAGGTGCAGCGAGCCATATAGTGCCTTGTGACTGCGCAAGTGCAGTTCTCACGATTCGCAAATCCACAGGGTTTGTCGATGAGTATCGCGTGGCCTCCCGTCGAAAAATCGTGCTTAATTCATACCACAGTATCCATGACTTACTTGATCACCGAGAGATAGTAGGACACAAAGCTGTAATCTTTGCCGCTTGAATTTGAATGTCTCGTCGCAATCAATTCCGTATTCCTAAGAGTCTCGAACAACTAAATTTGAGTCTTGTATCTACCGATCGTGCCATCGGAATGAATCTTCAACTTATAAACCGGCTTGCGGATATGGATTTAACACCTTCGGGGTTTTGGCACCAAATCCGAGTCGATTTTGTTTTAGTGCCCGAAATACATTCTCGTAAGCTTTCTCACCACTCTGGAATTTTGGAAGCTTCTTCAAATGTAGTTGACTCCTTGATCTCACGGGAAGCCACATGTGCCGGGTCTAGCCTCCTATCTCTAGTAGACTTCTCAGTAGGCTTGTAACGGCTCTACTGAACCTCTGATTATTTGGTTTGCGCTTTCCTGCGGTATTTCATGAATTCTTGTTTTCCAGAGCTTCTTGACTTGGACTGCATCTCCGGCTCTTGTGATTGTACATCTATCGGAGTCGTTGGTTCCTCCGATTCCTCCTCGTTACTACCGTTTTGAGAGGAATCTAGTTGCAACTTATTATGAAGCTTTTTTTGCAGCTCTTGGGTACTTGGTAATACCGCCTTGTTAAACTCGGCTTAGTGACGCCTCGTGAATACAACATTAGTGAGACATGTTACATTTGTATTGGGATCAAATCATCTCCACCGCTTTTTCTTACGTTCGTCGTATCCGTAAAGATCTGCAGTGATTGCCTTCTTGTCAAACTTACTTGATTGTTCATCAGCTATAAACCACATAGCACACACGTCAAATACTCGAAATTAATTGTGATTGACATCACGTTCTTGACCTCTCGAAAGGGTGAGACAAATCCTAGTATTAATTGTGGTAGCCTGTTGGTGATATAGACTACCGTATTCATGCATTCTGCCCAAAATCTAACATCCACATTCTTGGCATGTAGAAGACTTTTGCACGTCTATTCTAGGTGGCGATTCTTCCTTTCTGCAACTCCGTTTTGTTGTGGGGTATTTGCACAAGTGAGTTGCCTCCGGATATTACATTCCTTCAAATAGTTAGTAAACTCCTTTGAAGTGTATTCACCTCCATTATCAATGCAGAAACATTTATCTTAACACCGCAACTGCGTTCCACCGTTGAATTTACAGATTTCTCAAAAGCCTTGCTTTTATCCTTCAAGAAAATACACCACACATAGCTTGAGTAGTCGTCAATGAAAGTTATCATATATTAACCACGAGTTGATGGTTATACGATCTTCCCAGAGCAAATCACGAGGTGAATTTAACTCTAGCGCTCATGGCCATGCTTTACTCACTTGTAAGGAAGTTGGTGTGTCTTGCCATATTGACATCCTGCACATATAATGTCATTACGGATCTCAAATTGTGGGAGTCCGCTGGCATCGACCCCACGCATCATGATCTTCAATTTCCCGCAATTGACATGTAGAACCTTGCATGCCTTGGTCGGCCCAGAAATATCGTGCGTCAGTTTTGTCTATCTTCCTTGACTCGCGTCGCATAAACTGACTTCCATTCTTCGTTCTTCCGTCTTTGGTGTACCCGGTGACTAAATTGCATACACTTTTTACATAGTACGGACCCAGCGACATAGTTACCGAGGTTGTCAAGCGGGACAACGGCCAATGAGTTCTTTTCATCCCGGGACATGATAAACATTCGGGAGTTGAACTTGATCATGACCATACCTCCGTGACAGCTTCGTCTTGCCAATATGTGCAATTGGCATATGTGTGTGTTGTTTGTTATTTACAACGGCTACGTCCTTGTCATATTTGGTCATGTTTAAGAATTTTGACTCGTTTCCAGTCATATGATTGGAACATCTTGAATCAACAATCCAATCATTCTCATAATCAACCAAGTATTCACTCATAGTCGTGAGTGCAAATTCCTCCTCAAGGTCTTTCACTTGTGAATCGACAACACTTGTTTCCTCTACAAAGAATGACGTCTTGAAGTCCCAATCTTCTTCCTTATATCTCTTGTTCTTGGAAGATGTTGCAGCATTGCCTTCTACTTTTTTGGATCAGCAATTTCTTGCGTAGTGTCCCTTCTTGCCGCAGTTGTAGCATTTGTTACTTTGACGATCTTTCGATTGCCACCGATTTTGGTTTTCGTGCCGTTTGACCAGAGCTCCCCACAACCGAAACCTCTGCCTTGGTTTCTTATGCGCCTCAATGCGATCCCAATCTCCCAACTGACACGTCCTCTTTACCGACCTCGGCCGTGTCTCGTCCGTCTCTTACGTTTGGAAAAAGAACATGCTCCCGTTGGTAGGTCGGCTGAATGTGGATTTGTCACAGATCCTCTTCGTTGGATTAGAAAATTCTCCGGATGCGCTCTTACGTGGCTAGATGGCCCAAACCTCGAGTTGCCGTGACAATACTCTTATATTCCGACTTCAACCCATGAATGATAATTCTTTTCTTCCTGGTCTCTAAAATATTGTTCTCTGGATCTAGTATAGAAATCTCGTCGCATAGGATTTCGCTTGAGAAAATATTGGTGATAGGCAAATTTCTTTCTTGAAAGATTCTTTGTCAAAGTATCCCAGCGCCTCTTTAGGCGTCAAGGCGTCTTTTGATCCGGTGTAGAAACTCGTCTTCTCTGACCCAGCATTAACCTTCCACTTTTGGCATCATTAGTGTTAGGGGATTGATGTCTGAAATTGTGATTGTGCTTCTGGCCTCCTTTGGTAGTGTAGTTCCAAAACTTCCGTTAATGATATCATGAAATACTTTGACGGTAAATCGTCTACAGTACTCAGATCCAAGATCCATAGTTGCTATTGTTGAGCTTCTCAATCGAGGTAGCAAAGTATGTCATGATTTGTGCACCGTTTTGACAAAATTTTCTTTCTTGATTTGGCTGAAGACGCTCTGATACCAATTGTTGAGAATAACTAGCTAAAATATAGTTGATATATATAAAATACGCAACTATATATTAACCTCGAATGTGGACAAAATAACTTTCAATATATTAATGAAAAAACAACTCACAAAATAACAATTTCTAGAACACTTCAAACTTACTACAACCTTACTATTATTTGACTCTTAAATGTTTTGATGGATGGATGATATGATTCTTCCAAATTCACCATCTATTTATAGCCTAAATTAATTGATCAACAAGACAACTAAAATTGTAAAACTTGGCCATCAAGTTTTCTTGAGCCTAAGTAATACTACTTTTGCGGCACCAAGTAATACTTTTTTTTTGCCTCCTAAGTTATCTTATTTTTTTGGTCACCAAGTTTGTATTTGACAATGACTTCTAACAAATTTGTTATTGACGTGTCACTTAACGACACTTAACGAGACACAAAACAATACACAGAGGATCCATGTTGATCCACCCCTGGTCGAGATAATTATACAAATGATGATCCTTGGAGTTTGTCAAAAGTCAAGTCTTAGTAATTGAAGTTTGAGTTGGTGCAGTAAACGGTCCTCAAGTTACGTAATTATTGCACAAATAATCCTTATCTTTGTAATCAACCTTGATTAGGTTATTCTTAAAGTGTTGGACCATTCCTACAATTATCTCACCCCTGTGATCATCAATGCATCATCTTCTTGATTGCGAAAGGAAAAAGAAATAGTATATACCTGAGACAATTCTTGAGTCTGCAATAATCCCTTGTGACCATGATTGAACTTCGTTTTGTTTTCCATTTTGTCCTCTATGAAACTGGATAAAGGGGGAAAAGGTCAAACATTATTATCAAGATTTATAACAAATGAATGTCACCTACATCATTTTACATTAATTATTGCCTATAAAAAAAATGAACATTATTTCATTTTTTAACAAACAAACTCCAATTTCTAAATTCCATATAGTTTAAAAGGCATAATAATTAAAGAAAACAGAAAACTTATATGGATGAAATAGACAAGATCTGATTTTCTGCAATAATAATTAATCATTGAGATATAGAGAAAAAGGTTGGTAAAAGTACAGTTGACTTGAGCGATAGCTACCTTGATGATGTATGCGTACAGGGCCCTAACAAGGGTACGGAGTACTAGAATTACATACTAGACTTGCCTCACAGAGATAAAAAGCAATTGAATTTGATTTTTTAAATTGAGCTTTGGCCAAGTAATTCATTAATTATTTGTTATTTTAAAAATATAAAATTTATATAATTTAATTCGTCTTTTAAAATACTTTCATACTAATTTTTAATTAAAGAGTAATTGAAAATTAAAAATTTACCTCGAGAAAATCAATTATTTTAAATTGAAGGGAGTATTTAATTTTGAATTTTAATAATTAAATTTTTAAGTTTTGATCTCGAATATTTTATACATATTATTAAAAAAAATTGAAAATATATCAAGACATGTTTTTATCAACCGTCTATTATTAACATGATAATAATCAAAGTTATGTATATCGTTCCACATTTTCAATATAAATTTTAACTACTTTTACTTTTTCTTTTTCTTAATCTATGTGCAAATTACTAGAACGATAAATAAATAAAAAAACAGGCTACAAAAAAAAAATGGAGAGAGTATAAGACTAGGTTTCCAAGCAATACATTGTTTGTGTATCAAGCAACAAAGTCAACCATGTACAAACAAATCACTATGAAGTTATTGACAACCAACTCCAATTTCTGAAACTGAAAGTGTGACAGTGACTTTACAAAGATGCAGTAGTTTGTAAAAATAACCCTGTATGGATGTTTCTGATTCAAAGGATAAAAATGATCTGTTTGAACCATCACTTGTTTCTTGACAACTCCATCAAAGCTCAAGAATGTGCTTCAGAAAAAATATGTTAACGAAACCGTAAGCGGTGTGACTGCAACTAAAAATCATTGTAGAGGAAAGCAGCAAAACTTTCATAATCTGTCAGGCTTGGGGTGAACATGCCTTGCCTTCTTGCCGCTGCACAATTTACGCGGTGCATTGTTCGTCAGATGTGAGGCCTGAGAAGTTATGGTAATACCTGGAGACTCTTTCTTCTGCAAGGCTATCATCTATGTCAGACTGTTCTTCTACAGCAGATGATTTCGGCTTCTTGATGCGATGAAGAAAAAAAAAAATTAAAAGTCCAGTATTTCCCACTTGTTAAGCTAGATTGCTCACTGAGTTTCTTGATCAACCAGAGCTCCATCAAGTAGACTGGCCCTTAAATATAGTGATCCCCTTCAAGATCTGAGGTCTAAATCACTAATAATATTATTATCATCATCAATTCCAGTTAGGCTGCACTTCATTGCCTGATATCAGAAGGCATAGATTCCCAACTCTTAATATTAGTTCCAGGACTTTAAGGAATAGCTTTGGTCCGTAGAGAGGGAGTAGCTTTCGTCCATAAAGAACCTGGTTCTTCATTATAATGAGAACCATAACAACTAAAGACAGACTCCTAAACTGATCTGAGCTTTTGGGTTCCCTATGTATCGGTTGAACTGTAGGATTTTCTGCAGGAGTAGCTTTCATCCATTGAGATAATCCATTTGAGGAACAAGCAAAATTAATATCCTTGTTCTAGTCATAACTTTAAAATTCATCATCAGAACTAGAGTTATCTATTTGCCTCTCTCTGATTGCAGGGAATAACCGCTGGCGAGGATCAGGAGTTGGCTGGCGAGGATCTGGAGGAGGTTGATGAGGCGTTGCAGCTAAATCTTCCTTTTTGGGGATTGCAAATGATTTTCTTGGCACATTTTTCACTTCTCTACATACCTTATCTAATATCAATAGAAAATCTCTAACAACTATGAATATTCGCAAACCCTCATCCTTCCCGGTATTTCCATGGAAGTAATCCCCAGTTCTTTTCACCAGAGCCATTATTCTCTTCTCCTCCTGAAGCAACCACATAATATCGGCTTCGGCATCTTGCACAAAACTCTTTAGAGCCTGGTTAAACCCATTTTCTTCATCCACATTCTTCATCTCTGAATTCAGAAAATCCCTTGCCTTTCTAAACCTATAACCGAGCTTTGCTACCATTCCTGTCAAGCTCTCGGCATTCAATATAGCAGCTCTCTTGACATTTTGAAGGTCGTTCCCTAATGTTGAAACAACTTGGAGACCCACATCTCGCAAATGCTCTTCGGAATCCTCAGAAGAATCCTCAACTAGATCATCAGACTTCACACTGGAAAAGCTTCCTCCTCTGCTGGTAGTACGAAGAGCCCTGATGCCTTCTGATCGAATTATTTCCTGAACAACAAAATGGAGGAGGGTAGTTTTCCCATCTGTCCCTTTCACATCTGACAACTTTAAAAGAGTGTCGAGTTTGAATGCTTGAGCACGCCCTCGAAATGTCCCGTCATTCATGCGATTACCAGTCTTGAGAACAGCCTCAAGAAGCTTGAGAAATAACCTGTTGTTTCGAAGTTCTGTGCATGCAGCCTGTCGTATGAGTTCATACAACAAAGAATTATCAAATAACCAAGAATCGATATTGATCTTAAAATATATTACAAGCTTCTGATAGAAAAACAAGCAGTTTTAGTAAGATTTATGGAGTGTTATACAAGTAAAGCTTCGTCATATTGGTCAAATACTCTGCATAAAGGATAATACTTCGACCAAAAGGGTGATATGTAACGTCTAATGAGTAAAAACTGTTAGCTCAGTAGCTAAAAGAAGTTTTTAATGAGACCATGCAAGAATTCCAAAATCTTTTACATGACTTAATCACAAAGAAAACTTCTTCATAATGAAGTTATATACGAGCCAACAACATTGCATAGCAGTTACTAATGACTAATATTTTTTACCCAACAGCATACATGATATCTCTACAAACATAGTTCTTTCGCAATCCTCTTGTTAGATCATACCATTGGAAGTACACAAGAATTGTATAAATGCATTGCCAGGAAGGGACTCGTGAAATGCATAAGAGCACTGTTTTATGTAAAAATACTTCAAAACGAAAAAATTTACAATAAAAGAATTAGATTTTATCGATATCTTTCAGATTAAGGTTGGGTGAGACAATGAGCAAAGAAGTCTAAACTCTAAAGTCTCCAGTAGTAACTACAAAAATCTTACCGATTTAACAAACTTTAGGAGTAGCAATGAAAGATCTTTTCTATTAGGATGATTACAAGAAGTGACAGATCGATCATCCTTTTGTTATACCACAAAAAAGACATCTATGAAATTTACAATAGGAAGTCAAGTCTTACCTCTAAGGTAGCAAATGATTCTTTAATCATTGTTTTATCCTCCTGAAGTGTGTACATGAATAGCAATGATTCTAGCCTCTTAAAAGCGTATGGGATGTCTACCAAAACTTTCAGGAAGCGTTCAGCATTCCCCAGTCGAGACATTTCACCACTATATAGTCTCAACTTCAGCTCTTCTTCTGCTGTAGGTGCCATCTTTAACACTGTTTCAATTAGTTCTGCAGGTAGCTCATTGCCTAATTAAGTTCAGAAGGTTAGATGCTACAATATGCTGTTTAATTCTGTTTAACAGAAGGAAAAAAAAAAAAAAGAGAACTACACATTTAAGAAAGAAAAAAAAATATAAACTTTTTTCAATTAATATGCCTGAGCTGTCCTTTTATGGGTGATGTCAAATAAAAAAGATATATCAATGATATTGAGGGCTTATGCAACCATGAAATACTTGAAACAAATTGATCTCTCTCATAAATTTATCCAACATATCTTTACCGAGAAGCATGAGCTCCCTACTTCTAAGGCTATTTCCTTGATCAAAATTCTCATTCAGAAAGACATGACAAATTACCTTCTTGAAGTGCATCACAAACTTCTTCAACTCTCACATTTAATCCCTTCAGAAGGATAGCAAAATTATGTGCCTTCTTTTGACCAATAATGTGAACAAATTCATTTGCCCGATCCTGGTTTGAATAAGGTTTCTTCATTTCATTCTGGTTTTTCTCAGCAGAAGCATAACCAAAAAGACTCTCGATCATCTCCTCATTGAACCTGTTACAAGCATATATTGTAAGAAGCTATGTACATTTCTAGATTAAACAAACCTAAAAGGGCAGTAAGAACTGAACGAAAGAACTCACTTGAATGAACCCGAGTTAATTTGGTGCCAGACCATTGAATCATCGGGATCGGCAGAAACTTTATCCCAGAAGAAAGGTTTCAGCTTTGTCCTATGACTATCAGCCCCATCCTCTTCAGTCAATGCACTAGTTGACGAGCCTTTTCCAGCAGGTGAAGCTCGAGGTGGAGTCAAGCCCTTAGATGGAGGCCGAGATGGAGGGCCACCAAGTGGAGGGGGTGGTGCAGGAGGGGCGTTTGTTTTGACTGGAGGTGGTGGCGGAGGAAGAGCAGGTTTTCCTGATGGGAATCGAAGATCTGCCAGTCCAGGGAGATCCTTTGTTTTGACTGCTATTGGGGGTGGAAGTGGTGGTGGTGGTGGATGTGGTGCCATGGGAGGAGGTGGTGGTGGTGGATGTGGTGCCACAGAAGGAGGTTTTGGTGGAGAGGGAAAAGATTTGCCTGATGGTGGTCCCAAAAGATCTTCCCTTCCAGGTGGAGGATTCAGAGGAGGCAGTCCCTGTGAGGCCAATATTGCAGGTGACCTCTGTAACAATTCATCTGACGACCCTATAACAAATCCAACAAAAAAAACAGGTGGAATCTTAGTATCAGAATCAGTACGTGCTTTATATCATAAAAGCTCGTAGCTCTCGTGTCATTGTTTGAACTGTTGGGTAATGACCTACTACCTGGATTATCGTTCGCTAATGTAGCTCCATAGGCATATGACTTATGTGATGATGCTGTAATATTGAAGTACAAAGATTAGAAAGCTGAGGTAAAGGTATATACTCAACAACTTATGAACAGATCCCAAGGAAAGAACTTCGATAACAGAATTATAATTTGAAAATGCACTCCACTGAAAATTTAAGAAAGATGTCACATCAACTGGTGAATCAATTTATAATATACAAGAACTCTTTAAAAATGATAATATACATCAAGATAATATTTCATACTTTCTTTCTTGTATTTAATACACACTAACACCAATTTCCTTCACAAAGCAATCAGTTCTAAAAGGCTCTTGACCATAGTTAGTTAGTTACTCCTTAAGTAACCATAAGAGAAATGACTAATATTACTAACGGTTGTTCTTAAAGAATGCAGCAAAACTGTCATAATCTGGCAATTTGGGGTGAACATGACTGGGTTTCCTGATGCTGTCCAATCTACTCAATGTATTAACCATCAAGTCTGAGGCCTGTGAAATTTTGGTGGTACCTGGTGTGTTTTCTTTCGGTTGAAATATGTCAGACTGTTCTGCAGCAGCTAATATCAGACTTTCTTGGGGTGAGGAAATCTTAGAGTCCGGCATCTGCTCAAAAGATTTTCTTGTTGAGCTGGATTGCTCAGAGTTTCTTGACTGATTCGAGCTCCTTCTAGGAGATTCTGTTTCTTCATTTAAATGAGAACCATAAGAACTAATGGTGGATTTCCTCCCTGAATTGAAACTTGAAGCATTAGTTCCATTAAATTTTGGCTGGGCTGCAGAAGTTCGAGGACTAGGAGTAGCTGTAGGTCGAACAAGTTCCAGTTTATTCGATTGGGAACCATCAGAACTAAAATCTGAATCATCAAGTTCCTCACCTTTTGGTTGAAGTTTAGGAGTTCCAGGACCATTGGTATCATTTGACCGTTGATAGTCTAGTTCATCATTGAAAGAGGAATCCTGAGATTGAGAACTAAATGAAGACTTTCTTCCTGAACTGAAATCTGATCTTTTGGGTTCCCCATGTTTTGGTTTAACTTTGGGCATTCTTGCAGGACTAACTTTCGTCCTTCGAGACAATCCACTTGACATATGGTTTCTACTAGAAGGGGTTTGCTTCGAATATCGTGGAACTTCATCTGAATCAGACTCGAAATATGGAACTGGAACTTTTGATATTGAGTTGGTTTCAGTGCCTTTTATTGAAGGTTGAGTGTACAGTTCTCTTCCAAAGCCTGAACCCCGAGCAGGAAGTTCATCCTCAGAGCTTTCAATATCTGAATCATCGTGTGCTAAACTTTGGGGTTTTCTGCTTTTTGTATTTTGTTTAACTTCAGTGTTTACTTGACTATGAGTTGTGATTGAAACGGTGGATTCTAATATTTTTCTTGAGCTCTCCTCAACAGGGTTCTTAATAGGAGATGAGGCACCATCAACTTCAGTACTTCTGTATGGTTGAAGAGCATACCTCTTGTGTTTAAGGCCACCGGTCAATTTTCCATAGTTCAATTTACTGCTGAGCTCTAGGCTGGTTTCAGTCAGAATTTCATCCTCCAATGCATCTCGAGTCGACTTCAAATAAGGCTTTTCCATAACACCTTGATTTCCTTGCTCATTAAAGGAAGATTTTTGTGAAGGAATATTCTGACCTTTAGTGCCAGGAGAAGTTTCCAAATATTTTTTTCTACTGGTATGTGAAGAAGATTCATCCATACTGTTTTCACCTTCAGAACTTGGACCATCGAAGTCATCAAACTTTGTAGAAAATTGATCACCAAATTCAAATTCTTCCACTGATGTTGCAGAAATTTCAGGAAACTCATGATATGAGCGATTCCTTGGGGAACTTGATAGCTTGAAAACAGATTTATCTGGTAAGTTGGTTCCACTGAATCCAAAATCTTGCGTTCTCGGAATTCTAAGTATATTAGAGGGTGCTGCATTTCCTAAGAGCATGGAATCTGAACCGGAAAACTGGTCATCATATCTGGGTCCTGTATCAAACGAAATGTCCTCATGATCTGAGCCTGCCTCATCAAAAACTGCAAAAGCAGAATTACCAGAGCCTGTCCTTGAAGTGTCGTTATGAAAGCGACCTTGTTTTATACGAAAATGAGAACCACTACTAGCATGAGATTTAGAGATTTGGTGATCAGAGTCAGAAGCATCACTGTTCTCATCATAAATAATTGGTTGCAAATTGAAAGAGGTTTCAGTTTCCTTCACAGGATTTCCTGATTGAATCTTATAAAACTTTTTAGAATTGGAGATCCCATGGACATCACTTCTGTATTCTGGTTCAATTATTTGTGGTTTTGCAAATTCATCAGGCTTAGCAGCCCCTACTTTGTGCACGCTCTTTCGAGAATTTACTGCTTGAATGTGATGGGAGTCTTCAGAATTGGAGCTCTCAGGGGTATCACTTCTGTATTCTGATTCATTATATTGTGGCTTTGCAGTAGAGCCAGGCTTAGCAGACTCCTCTTTATACATGCTCTTTTGAGAATACTTGCGAGCATCAAGAGAACTATGACCATGTGAACCCTCAACAAGAGAATAGTTTGATCTCGAACTATTTGATTGGTCGTAGTTCTCCATTCTATCATAACCACCATAGCTAGATCTTTCAGGGGTGCCTCCGGGATTTTTAAGTATAACACCATGCAGTTTATCAGAGTCCGACCTACGATGGCTATCAGAATCGTTACTGTTTGAAGAATGTTTTCTAAGTTGTTCTCCTGCAAATTCTGAATATTCTCTCTTCGAATGAGGCCCTGAATTGTGTGATTTGATATAATATGGCCTATTCATACCGTCTCGACTAGCATATTCAGCTGCTGCCTTTGGAGCCACACTTGCGCGCTCAGCAGACTCGGCAGCTGCCTGTGCTGCAGATGCAGCATCCTTATAATCCATATTCCTACTTTGCCCATGTGATGAAAATGTGTTTCTATCCTCAGAAAATGACTGCAGACCTGGTGGTCTATAGGAAGTTACACCTGCATTTAACAGCATAGTGAAAATGGTGAAGAAAAAATCAGAAAGGAAATATTCAGAGGTGAACAATCATGAGAAGTGAAGTACCCGAATGTTTAGCTTCATGCTGAGAATCGGAAGACATCTGCCGGCCTTCACTATATGCAGAATTTACATTCTGAGTTCCTTGAGAGAATCTATCATTCTGCTCAGGCTTCAATGGCTGGTGACGGATTTGGTCCTGAGAAACTTGTGAAGGTTCATGCCGTGGTGATTGAGCATGCACTGCAGCAGCCGGAAAATTCTGAGAAGGTTGGGGCGGTTTGTGCTGAGGTGATTGAAGGTGCTCTGCAGCAGCCTGAAAAGAAGATGGTCCATTCTGACATACCAAATGCAGTTAGTTATATAGAGAGTTCTAATCAGAATGATTCCAGTAATATAGAAATTTTTCAAGACATGCACCGCGAAAAGAGCAACTCAAACACACCAGCAAATCAGTCGAAGCTGGTAAGTCATTCTCTCCGAATGATTTAGGATCCCATTTGATGCTGTGTTCCTCTGCAATGCCGGTCAATATTTTAAGTTTGGACTGCCCATCAGGAGCCTTTGCTGATAACTTCTCAACCAACTGAAATATGACAGAAATTTTAGTGCAATTGTCGTGATCTTGCTCCATGAGTAATATGCTGAAATTAAGGTATTTGGTTAAACAGTTTTCAGAGGGAAGACTCACCAAGCGGCTTACACCACAATTGGGACGCAACTCAATGGCTGCAGTAACAAAGTCTTTTCCATACTTGGCTATAAAATGTTTCTGGACATCTACAAGTTCAGGTATATCTCCACATCTTGGGGATGCAAATATAAGACTAGCTATTGCTTCCTTTAAATCAATGGGACAGTTCCTGAAACGGAAAGACAGGAGAATAAGCCATTTAAACATCATATGAAAATTTCAAACAAATTCTTCATTATACATCAAGATTAATAACCATCGGACAGCAGACAATGAAGATTGTAAAAGGATTCAGCACAATTAACTATGGAGATGCATGAACAACATTCAAAATTAATATAGACAAACTCTGACTAGATTCTGAATTGAAAACAGCTTTTTAACATATTTTTCTCCATGTTTAACAGCTTTTTAACATATTTTTCTCCATTTTATAGTATTAACTGAAAACAGCTTTTTCTCCATGTTAATCCTATTCCTAAAATCTACCTCTTGCCTCAAACACACATCTTCCAACAACCCCTCCAGTTCTGCCTATGGTATTAGAAAAGTGCACCGTTAACTATCTAACAAAAATTTAACATATTTTCATGAAACAGAAAAGACTTGGAACTTACTTCTGAGACTCAATAATTGGCATGCGTGTCATTACAAGCTCGGAATATAAAGAGATGAGTTCATAAGCGGCCATCATCTTCTCTTCCCTGACCACATGTTCAACCTGAATTTTCAACACCCAAATTTTTAATAGTAAAACCAAAAATGCAAATGATAACGAGATAGAAAAACTTGTTCATCATACATTATTGAACTTTCAGTTTCCAAATGCATAAACAGCGTCTTCACTTCTAAAAAGAATCTGACCTGGAATACCGAGTCTTTTGATTCTGGAACATATAGTCGAACATATTACACTAATAGTCCATCCAATGAAAGAGATGATAAATGTGAGGACTCTCAACTAATATGATTAGAGTGAGGATCAACTTTCACACTCATTGTCACACGATATAATATATGCGACAGATTTAATTTTACTCGGGACAAATTGATCTCTTAGACAAATCAAATTAAACTTACATTTAATACTGAAACAGTGCATGTTTATACTGTTTAAAGAAAATATGTTCTAAAAGTGAATCTAATATAATCTCTTTCGCATGCATGTACCCTGCTGACTCTCCCTCTCTACAGTCTACACACACGTTTTTAAGGAACTAAAGATAGCGGAGTTAACTGAATTCATTCAGAGAAAGTAGTCTCCATCAGAAGCAGCATCAACAAAACTGCAAGACCTTACAACATTGTTACAGTAATCTGCCGCAACATTCTATCAAGATTATAGAAAAGAGAATAAAACTTCGTTTTCCTTCCATATTAATTTGGTCAACTCAAGTAGTCAATCAAACGGAAATATAACTAATTTGCATGGCACACATACAGGCATGATATTGGGAAAAACAGCATAAAATTTCAAACCATACTTCAATTAATTAATAAACTTCTGTGATATGGAGTAACTATTATTCCCTCCAAAGAGGAGGATCGTTAAGTTTGATTTTCAATGGTTTTTGGTATTATTAGGCACACGTAACTTTGATTTGAATCAAATTATCATTTAAATTGTTTCTTTTGATATCTTGTCCACCCAAGATTACATAACATATACAAACAAAGATATTAAGTTTAACATTTGAATAAGGCCAAATGGCACCGAAGATCACTCAGATTTGTTAAAAATTAGACCGTTTTCAATTACTCCTTGTAGAGGCCAAACTTGGTCATTACAAATCGATTTTTTCATTTTTTCACATTTTTGTTTTAGTATTTTTTGTCTTTTGCCAAAGCTGTATGCCTTTAACATCAACATATAACCTAAAAAACATACAGAGGCACACAACTTCGAGAAATACAAAAATGCCCTTGCAAAAACCAAGTTCGCCCTCTACAAGGAACATTGGGGATTTTTAACGGACATGAGTGATCTTTTTGGTGCCATTTTCCATTTGAATAAACAAATAAAATTTCAAACATTGACAATCTTGTTGTGGTAATTGGAGTATTCGTAAGGGAAAATACCTTGATTCTGGCAGTTGAATCTTGGCCAGACTCAAGCAGCTGGGCAACTTCTCTCCTGTACTGCTTCACTTGAACTTCTTTCTTGTTTCTCATAAGCTTCAATCTTGATGTCACCAATCTCAAAGATGTCTTACTGCATCAAAAGACTTATTTTTTATCAAATCCATATTCATAAAATGCTAAAAGATTCCAACTTTCCACATGAGCACATCTTCAACTCCAAGTATTCAAATCAAATAATAAGATGGTATATTTTATCAGGCTTGAACCTTAATTCTGATCAAACAAACATTCATAAAATGCAAAAAAAAAAAAAAAAAAATTTCAACATGTGTACAAATTAAACTCAAATAACTAAAATCAAAGAAAAAGAGAGTACCATTTATCAGTCTTGAATCTTAATTTTGATCAAACAAAAAATTTATAAAATGCCAAAAAATAAAACAACTTTCCACATGAGTACAAGTTAAACTAAAAGAACTACAATAAATCAAAAAGGGTACACTTTATTTGGCTTGAAACTTAATTTTCATCAAATCCATATTCTTTGAATACAAAAAGGATTCCAACATTACACATGGATAATTGGATACTTGTTAAACTCAAATAATTACAATCAAAGAAAAAATAAAAGGTACAATTAAAATGCAAAAAAGATTCCAATTTTACACATAAGGACATCATAAACTGAAATTATTAAAACAACATAAAAATATTGTACCATTTATCAGGCTTGAAGCTTCTGTGCAACATATCTTTAGAGCCTTGCAAAATCTTCGATTTCCTCATTGTTTAATAAAATTAAGTATTCTGAAAAATAATATAGCTAAGTATTTAGTGTATGATTATTGAAGATCTAAAAGGTTGTTGACTATGAAGAAGACCAAGTATGAGGTCTATAGACAGGAGTCGATCTTAGGACAAACGAGACTTTTCGTCTACGTATTTATTTGTCAAACAAAATAGGGAGTAGTTTTAGAATTTTCCATCAGTTGGGGGATATATTGCTCGTGTTTGTTCGGAAATACAATTAATTAATTCTTTAAGGTCAATAAATAGTGAAAAACCGGCCTCAAGATTCGATTCTGAGAAAAGATTGAATCGTGGGATGTGAATCGATTGATCGAGGAGCGAAGTTCCGGCTTTAAATCGTTTAATCCCAGTTAGAACTTCGTTCATGAACCCCATGGCGTGAAGAGGCTAAGTTCTTTAGCGTTTAAGCATTCTCATTTCCTTTCTGGAGTTGAAATTTTATCTTTAAAGGGGCTCTTTAGAGGTGAATACATATCTGCGAGGTGGAGGTAGCTGACCTTAACGGGCCTCAAAGTCTTAGATGAAGATAGTTACTTGAAGAAATTATCGGGAAGCGCGGAAAAATCCCTCATGATTTGGGTCGTCAGAATGTTTGTCGCGTGATTTCCCAGGATGTAGTTGTGTTTCTAGAGACAAAAAATAAAAGGAATCGAATGGAAAAAATAGCTCATAGTTTAGGTTTTGATTACATGCATATTGTGGATCCTCTTGGTATTTCGGGAGGCATTACGGTTTTGTGGAAGGATGATGAGCTAGTTACAGTTAAGCAGCATGCCGATTGGTTTGTTAAGGTTGAATTTGCTGAAGTTAGAAAGCTTAAATGTGAGGTTTTTGTGTATCTTTGTTGGACATAATAAGTATTGTCTTGAATGCCTTGGGAATTTGAAAGACACGTTAGTTTTCAGCGTTGTTTTTGAGCACCATTTAATTCTATTTAAATAACCGATCTTTTATTCTTTGTTCGAATGAAAATTAAGGCTTTTGAGCAAGTCTAGCCACGCTAAAATAACTTGGCTGGCCGGCCGGCCCATTTCTGGCTCGGCTCGGCTCGTGTTTGGTGTTTGGTGGAGGCGGCGCAAACGGTCTTGAGCCTAAAAGAAGACTTTGCGCTCTCTTTTTTATTTCTTTTGATCGATTTCAGTACAGACCATTTATTCTGGCGGCGGTAAATCACAATCAATCTGCTTTGACATTAAATCGCCCGTGATCTGGCGGCATTAAATGCCTTGGATGTTACAAAGCGTTTTTTAACCCGAATTCAAAACCCTGACCTCTTCCTTACCGCATAAATAGAGAAGCCCATGAGACCTCTTCATCGTCAGCTTGTGTTGACGAGTTGCTCTTCGCTTCGATGCTTGCTTTTGTTCGGTGCCTTACTTTTACATCCTTATTTGTGCATATTTTTACGTTAGTTTTCTTGTTTTCTGGTTGAGAATTGTTGTAGGTTTCATAGGCTGTTTGCGGTGGACTGTTGAGCAGGCTGGCACAGTGATCAACAACAGGGCTACCGGTGCAATGGGTGCCACCTCGATGCGGATTAAGCTTTAGTCGGTGGCTTTTCGTACCACGACAATGAAGTTAGTAACTGGTTCTGTTTTTTTTTTTTTGTTTGATATGTTTGGTTGATTATATCTGTACATGCTTTGTACTACAATTTGAAAGCAAGTTATTATGCCATTGCCTTCAAATCGAAATTGCCTGACATGTCTAAACTGGAACCTTTGAATGGTAACAACTATAAAAGATGGTCCCAAAAACTGCTTATGTACCTTGAAGCTTTGGATGTTGACTATGTTCTATTTGAAAACCGTCCCCCTGAAATATCTATGCGATAGTTCTTCCTCTGATACTTTGGTTGTTCCCAAGCGTGTGAAAGAACTAAAAGGTTTTGATAAGATAAGCAAGGCGCTAGGTGCCATGATGCGAGACAACATGACTAATTACCTGTTTGACTTATATACTATTCACAAATCTAAGGATTAATTTGGGATGCCTTAGAGGAGAAATATGGTAGTGATGATGCTTTGGTAAGAAGAAATATGTGGTAGGGAAGTGGCTAGGTTTTCAAATGATTGAGAACAAACCTGTTATGGATCAAGTGCATGTCTTTGAAAATGCAGTATGCTTGATGTGATTAATGAGAGCATGAAACTTGATGAAGTGTTTTTGGCTAATGTTTTGTTGGAGAAATTTCCTCCCTTCTTGGAATGATTCTGAGGGAACAAAGCTGAAACACAAGAAGAAAGACTTCACCACATCCGGTTGATTGGCAACATGAGGCAGAAGAGAACTGACCGTCTCGAAAACAAAATTTGCCGGAAATGGGACAAAGGAGAAAGGCCGACAATGGAGTGCACTTCACCAAGGCAAACTTGAGGTGGGCGAGTGGTCCTCAGCTGACAACGAGGAGGTTCAAAGGCAAGGGCAAGGTGAGCGAGGAAGCGGTTCGAAGCCAACATCGAACAAGTTCATCAGGCAGTGCCCCGGTCGAAGGTGCGGGTCTTTGTGCGGTGCTGCATTATGCGGCAAAATTTGGACCTAGAGCCTATCAATAACTTCAAGCGTCAAAAGCCGAGGATACCCCCAACTGACATTGCTGAATCAAATGACATCACTTAAAATTTCTTTGTGGTAGTTGGAAGGCGAATAAAATTGGCGAAATGCAAAAGAAACTGATTAGGTCTTTGGATCCCAGGGCTCTCGCCATTTGTGTGCAAATAAGGAGGTACATTCGGGACTTTGAGATATTCTTTGATGGAGAATGTGTCTTCATAAGGAAACTACGCCTTCTTTGGAGTGCAGGCAAAGGAAAGGATTACGCTTAAGCTCGCCTCTGGGGAAGACCACTTTCTCTTACAGTAATGTATTTATGTACTTAGCTTTGCGTCGCAACCCTAATTATGCAGTGCCTTATTAAACAAAGTTGGTTTGAAGAGCTTGTATTTGAGGTATGAGGTTATGACTCGTAGTGGAGAGTTTGTAGGAAAGGGTTATCTCGGTGGTGGCTTATTTATTACAGATGTTGTGCGCTTCACTTGATTAATAATAATACATCTATACATATATTATTGAGACTATTGATATTTGGCATGCTAGACTAGGACATGTTAATCGCATCCATTAAGCATCTCATGCAATTGTCTATAAATACGCCTTATCTTAAATGAAAATTTGCCCAATTACTTGATTTGTGTAGAGCTAAGTTACAGGAAGCCTAGTAAACCTGTGACCCTTAGACAAACTGAAGTACTAGAGTTAATTCACACCGACCTAGCTGACTTTAAGAACACTAGGAGTAAAGGGGGAAAGCACTATTATGTGACCTTTATAGATGACTGTTCTAGGTATACTAGAATTACACCTTCTTGGAGCTAAGAGTGAAATTTGAGGATATGTTTATCGAGTTTAAGAATGAATGAAGTGAGAACGACGATGAAAGATTAAGAGACTAAGGTCGTCGGGAATTGAGTAGTATGGAGTGCTTACCTTGAGAGAGTTTTGTGAGGAGAATGGGATTATCCATGAGACTAGTGCCTTACCTACTTACCTCGGCCAAGGAAATGGGATAGGCTGAGCGTAAGAGCAGGACAGAAAAATATGATGAATGCTATGCTCCTAAGTTACGGACTTCTGATGAAGGATGTGGGGGGAGGTTTAAGTGCTTGTCATTAACTTGCTTGAGGGGTACCCATGGGATTAGATAAGACTCCTATGAAGGACTTGGAGGGTTATCCCTGGCAGGGTTCTTGGGGGTGTAAGGGGTGTATGCAGCTAAGGTGGGTTTGAGCCTAAGAAGACCAACTTGTTTGGACCCCGAGACCTATGGTATGTTTTCATTCGTTATGCTTTCGAGGCTTGATCTTTGCATATAGATTCATGTCTTTATCGATGGATTTCTATACGAAGGCTAGAATCTTTGGGATTTTTTGAGGCGTATATTTCCTTTAAAGCATGTTTGTCTTCTCACATTTCACGTGATATGCAGTTCACATGATATGCGATCACGCTGATGTACGTGTACATGACATACGATGATGATGTGCATCTTTAGTTCATGCTCTAGGAGACCTTTAGAGGACTTTAGAAGAGTAAGAGACCTAGAGTGGAGAAATACTTTGGAGATGACTTTATAGTGAACTTTCTATACGAGATTACATGATTATATAAGTGATGAACTAGTTTCTATTGAGAACTATTGATGCTACTTTTGGAGAGAGAGGCCATTGTTAAGAGTGAACTTGATTCGATTGTGTCGAACCAAACTTGGGAGTTAGTTGATTTACAGGGTTCTGGCTTATTAGTAATAAGTGGATCTTTAAGAAAAAGATGAGACCTGATGGTTCAATAGAGAGATTCAAAGCTAGACTTGTGATTCGAGGCTTTACACAAAAGAAGGATATAGATTACTTTGATACTTATTCTCCAGTGACTAAGATGGCATTTATCGGAGACATGTGATTGCTTTAAAATTTCTTATTCATGGGTTGAGATACATCGGATGGATGTTAAAGAGCCCCCTTTTTGAATGGTGATCTAGAGGAAGAGATTTATAGCAATGACTGAGGGTTTTGTGAGTCAGAGTCGGGAGGAGGGTAAAGTGTGTAAGTGAAAAAATCTTTATATGGTTTTGAAAGCAAGCACACCCAAGCAGTGGTATGAGAGAGTTTAGTGATACTTTGGTGAGTAATGGCTATATTGTAGAACAATTGACTTCATGTGTATACTCTAAAGGGGTTAGGACCTGATTGTGTGATCATATGCCTATATGTTGATGATATGTTGATTTTTGGTAAGACTATGACTATAGTGAATAAGACCAAGGATTTCTTGTCATCTAAGTTTGAGATGAAAGACTTAGGAGAAGTTGATACTATCCTAGGAGTTCGAGTTGTGAGAAACCCGGAGGGTATCTCATTGAGTCAATCTCATTATGTGGAGAAGATTTTGAGGAAGTTTAACTTTTTGAGTTACACACTAGGACTCCTATGATCTTTGAGTGTCATGATGAAAAATTTGGGTGATAGTGTCTCTCAAATAGAATATGCTAAGATTATTGGGAGTGTGATGTTCTTGACTAACTGTACTCGGCCCGATGTTGCTTATCTTTGCATTGGTAAGGAGTTAAGTACGGTATACCCATAACCCTAGTAGTGAGCATTGGGATGCTCTTCATCGATTACTTAGATACACAAAGGGACTATTGAGGTTAGTTTGAACTTTAAGGAGTTCCTGTGGCTTTGTGTTAGAAGGGTATTGTGATCTTGCTTGGGTCTCTGGTAGTGATGAGATTTGTTCTACCAGTGGATATGTGTTTACCTTAGCAGGAGGAGCTATTTCTTGGAAATGCATAAGCGGACTTGCATGGCATCGCGTGGAGTCAGGAGTTCATTGTGGCTTGAGCTTGCAGGTCAAGAAGCTGAATGGTTGAAGAACCTACTAGCTGATGTACCGTTGTGGGAGAACCAGGCGGTACCGGTCTCACTACACTGTGATTCTCAAGCAGCCATTGGAGTTGCCAAGAATCATGCTTACAATGGTAAGAAAAGACATATGCAAATTAGACATGGTGTGGTGAGACAACTCCTGAAAAATGGGGTTATTTCTGTGGACTATGTGAGGTCCGAACAGAATCTTGCTGATCCTTTTACTAAGGGATTAACTAGAGTTAATGCAGGCGTCGAGGGGGGATAGAAATTTGAAGCCCTAATCAAGACATGTTGACTTCTTGATGCACTCTTTCTATCACATGGCGTGTAGTAGTGCTTGATAAAATCCTATAGCCATATGTTTTTGGTGGTGCTATTGAGACGCACTTGATGGGATTTTATCCATGACTATTCATAACCAAAGTTTGGTATTGCAATGCATGTATTGAATTTTAGTCATGACCTTCCATAACCAGCATTGGTGGTGCTTTGAGATGCACTTGATGGAAATTTTTGTGAGGATGGACTTAAGTCCTTAATAACTTGAAGATAGTGTTTTGAGACACACTATAGGAGTTACCTACGTGAGTGTGATGGTGGGGCCGCCATCTATGAAAGACTAGGGCTTGTCTTCTAGAGCACTCATAAGACCAAGGTGTACGCATGGCCCTAAAACGCGTGTTTGTGCATTTCGCGGGACCTACACAATTTAGAGGGTATAGTATGTGTTGTGGGGGTCTCAATCAAGGTCCAATAAGTTCAAGACGAAGTTCACTCATCGGTACTGAAGTTGTTGCCCCATTTCACTATGTGTCAATTCAAATCGAAAGATATTGACGCTTAAGTACTCAACCCCTCCTTGACCAGGAATTTCTCCTTAGCCTTTTCTGTTCCTTCCCTTCGCCATTGTGGGGGATTGTTGGACATAATAAAGTCTTGTCTTGAATGCCTTGGGAATTTGAAAAGCACGTGGTTTTTTTCCACATTGTTTTTGAGCACACCATTTAATTCTATTTAAATAACTCAATCTTTATTGCTTGTTCAAATGACTAAGGCTTTTGGTATAAGTACAGCCGCTAAAATAACTTGGCCTTCGCAGCTTGACCCGGCTCGGCTCGGTCGTGTTCGTGTTTGGTGTTTGGTGTTTGGTGTTTGGTGTTTGGTGGAGCACTGCTTGATGCGGTAGCTAAAGAAGACTTTGCACTCTCTTTTATTTCTTTTTTGATCACGATTTCATTTGAATAAGAGTACGTCTGGCGGCGTTAAGCCATGATCGATACGGCCGTTCATCGCGTGATACGCAGCATTCATCACATTCATTGGGCTGTTACAAACGTTTTTTAACTTCAGAATTCAAACCCAAGCCTCTACCTTCTCCTATAAATAGAGAGCACATCAGACCTCTTCTATAAATCCCTTGTGTTGTGAGTTACGCTCTTGGCCCTTCGATGCTTTTTTGTTAATTTGCTGCCACTACATCAATACTTTGTTATATTTACATTGGTTTCTTGTTTTTCTGGTTGAGAATTGTTTGTAGGTTTCATAATTTGCGGGAGTGGACTGTTGAGCAGTGTTTGTGTTAACAGCAGGGGCTGATCACAGTAGATTGCAGCACCATTCTTAGGATTAAAGAACTTTCAAGTCGTGGCTTTGCATGCAAACATAAGTTAGTAACTTTAGTTACATTTTTTTTTTGTTTTATTAACACTGCTTGGATTCAGTTATATACGTACATCTTTGTACACTACATATGCTAGTTGAGATAGTAATACTAAATCTGAAAAGCGATTACGGACGCATTAGAATTTGTTAATGCGGGGGGTAATTTGGGTTTGTACCTTGTGGGAGATTTCAACGATATTCTTGACAGTGAGGAGAAGGAGGGAGGAAACGAGAGGACAGAGGAGAGTATAAGGGGCTTTAGAGAGTTTGTACAAGAAGGGGCGCTATTAGATTTGAGTTTTGTAAATGATCAAGATTTACTTGAAAGTATGTCGTAGGAATAGTACCCAGAATTGTATTAAAATGTGATTGGATAGAGCGTTGTGTGATGCCCAATGGTGTACGCACTTTCAGTCGGCGAGGGTGAATTATTTTTCCACTATGATTTAGGCGGATAGAATTGCTATACTTTTTTTGGACAAGTGGAGATAGAGTGAAGCCAAAGCGGAGATTTATTTTCGATAATAGGTGGTTGAAGAAAGAAGGCTGGAAAGGATGTAGTAAGAGGTGCATGGGAAAAGCAAGTAGCGGGGTCTAGATGGTTCCAAGTTTACGAGAAAATTAAGTTTGTTCAGTTAGATTTGATTGAATGGTGCAAGAATAATGAGTTTGATTCTATAAGGTCTTGAGTAGTCACCGAAGCTAAAGAGATTGGCACAATGTATGGGGATGAATCATTTGATAGAGAGAATATGATGGAGTTAGACAGGGAATTGGGGGAGGCTTGGAGGGAGGAAGAGGTATATTGGCAAGCGAGAGCGAGGAATCAACAATTAAAAGCGGGGGATAAAAATACCAAATATTTTCATGCATTGAGAACCATGAGGCGTTGATAGAATGTGATTGTGAGGCTGGAGAACGAGGAAGGAGCATGGGTCGAGAATGGGGTGGATATGGACGACATTGTGTTGGATTATTTCGAGAACATTTTTAAAGCTAATGAAGTGTGCTTACCGGATACGGTGCTCGAGACAGTCACGGGTCGGGTTACAAGTGAGATGAACAGCAGGTTCAACTAGGCACATCGGTTATGGAAAGGTAAGCAAGTTGTTTTGGGGTCTGCCTGCCCCTTCTTTCAAAATTTTTGGCATATTGTCTCTTTTGATATTGCTAATGTTGTTGATAGTTTCTTCTTTTCTTGTAAGTTACTTCGTAAGGTGAATAGTACTCATATTTGCTTGATTTCGAAGAATACTTCTCCTAGAAATATATGGCCTTGGTTTAGACTATCGACATGTAATATCGTGTCAAAATTATTGGTGAGGTCATGGCTAACAGACTTCGTCCTATTCTTACAGAGATTATTTCGGATACTCAGAGTGTTTTTCTACATGGTCGGATTATATCTGATAATATACTCATAGCTCATGAAGTGTTACATTTTTTGAAACATAATAAATCGGGTAAAGAATCGGCTATGGCTATCAAGTTAGATATATAAGGCATATGCGATAGGTAAATAAAAATTTTCGTGAGGTCATGTAAACCGATCTCGGTAGGGCGCTGGATTGATTGATTACGTGCTTGATCTTTACCGCAGGTTACAAACTTTATCACCAATGGTGTTCCCAAAGGATGTTTGCGCCAACTGTGGTATTCGCAGTGACCCTCTTTGTCGCCATATTTATTCTTGTCAGGCGTAAGGTATTACGAGCATCTGAGGGCGGCGTAGAGAACCGCAAGGTTGATCAGCGGTAAGATTAGTGAGGTACCAAGTGTTTCACATATATTTTATATGCAAACAATACCTTCATTTTTGCATTGGTTCTGCTAGTGAGAGTGAAACCATCATGCAACTACTGAGGATTACGAGGTCATGAGGGGGCAAAAGGTCTAGACGGACCCATACGGAGGTACTAGAGGTTTTAAACACGGTGGAAGCTGAGGATCGCGGAAGTACTTCGAGGCTACCTTCGCATACTGACGGACGGGTTAAGGAGGTTTTTCGCTTTGTTGGGGATAAGACGTGAGCCTCGATGATCATGGGGTGAAAGGAAAGCTACTTTGCAAGGTGAAACGAGGTGTTAATTAAGTCGATTGCAACTACTATCCCAAATTATGTGATGAATTGCTTCTGCCACCAATCAATTATGTAGAGCTTAACGTAGTAACGGCAAAGTCTCAGCGCGGGCAAAGCATCAATGTGAGCATTCGTGGACGATCGAAGAAACGGTCGATAATGACAATGAGCAAAACGGAGGGTGGACTTTGGGCTCAAAGATTTCAGAGTATATGAATCTTGTGCTATTGGCTGTGCAAGGTGGAGTGGTCGTAACAAGGTGCTTCTACTTTACAAAATCTTAGTGCGGCTACATTGTGAATCCTATTTTTAAACGCGAAGGTGGTCTAATCCATCGCTTAATAGCATCACTAGCCTCGAGCAATCAACTGACCGGCAGTTTTCCCGTGTTCCGAGTCTAAACAAAACACCGAAGCACACTACAACTAATTTCGTTTATAAATTCTCGCTGCTTAACAACTTTTAGCACCCATTAGCCACTTTAGGTGAAATATTACTAGTTAAACTCAACGTAAACTAAGCGGCAAATTCAATCAACCCCAAACTCCTAAACCCCCGGCCCTCACACTAACCCAAAAACTAATACTTCCTTTAAACAATTTCTAATCAATCCTTAATTATCATCCTTTCCAACTAATTAAACACATTTCTATCCCTCTAATCCCAAAACCCATCTACTACTCAAAACTAATAAAACTAATTTCAACATATATTCATCCAACAACCTATAAATCACAATTTCCACCTCTAAACAACTATAATAAAGATCCAAGAACATACTTATATCATTTTAAAAACGTTTTGAAAAGTCAAACCCGAAGTCAACTCGAAAGTCAACTCAACTATACCAACACTTTTCTACCCCAAAAATCGGTTATTATCATCTCTTTATACCATAATCTAAGCCTGGGATAATAATTATATACACATAAACCTCAAAAACCCGAAGTCAAACTAAATCCTTAAAAAGTCAACATCCCAAATTACTCATTCAAATGTTTAATTTCAACTCAAGAACAACTAAGTTAGTCTCCGTTAATCACTGGAAGAATAAAAACCAAATACACAAAAGTCAACAAAAGTCAACCCATTCAAACTCAAGAAATATACAAAAGTTTCGCCTTTTACCTTGAATCACAGGAACGGGCGGTGGGAAACTCTCCAAGAAATCTAAGGCCAAAGCTCGCGAGGATTGAGGTGGAGAAATCGTAAGAAAGAACTGGGCGAGACGGGTGGGGTTCAAGGCTCTGCTTAGGGGAAGCCGGAGATGGATTTTTTTCCTTTTTGTTTTATTTTCCACTCTTAAGGCTTGTTCATGCCAAGGGAGCGACGAAAGGAAAAACAAGTTTACGCTGGATTTGCACTGACCGCTTTAGCCAAAGTCGATACCGACAACTTACTCGACTATATATTTCCAACATCAACATTTATCGTGATAAAATATAAAGTTGGTTTCTAAATTTTATGTTAATCAATTTAATAATCCCACATTTTTTATTTACACCAACGAAGTCGCTACTCGCTTTTACGTACCGTATCCCTCCACACTCACATTCCTAAGTCAGCTTCTTGATCTTTCCTTTAAAATATGGTCTATTAGCAAATGAGCACACTTCCACATCATCTTTTTCAAGACTTTCCATGGGAATATTTTACTCCAATTTGCGTGGAGGTGTTTGACACATAATCTGTGTTCTCAGATCCGATGCAACTCATTCTTTATGGAAATCTGACCTCTACAACATTCGATTAACAGCTTAGTTAGCACTCGTATTAAAAGCACGCTGGCCAAAGTACGCGTGGGGCTAAAGTAATAGTGGGCTAAAGTCGTAATAAAGTATTGTGGGGTTACTACTGGTCGGGCCATGAGTATCCAAGAGTCTGGTTCACGGTCCATCATCAGATCCTCTTTCAACAACCTCACGAACCATGTCCACGAATCCGTATTCTCCACTTCTACCACCGCCCATGCAACAGGATAAATGCCATTGTCAACATCAAGACCAACAACAGCTAAGATTTGACCCCTAAACGAACCTTTCAAAAAACAACCATCGAGGCATACAAATCGCCTACACCCAGCCAAAAACCCCTTCTTCAATGCGATGGAACACATGTATTCGCCGGAATTTTTGTTTCTTGTTTGATTTACGACAATGACCCGTGCATTATGTCAATCATCTCTCTGCATAACTCCACAATCTAGCAAATTGGCGGTTTCATTGCCGCACATTGGCACCCCGGGTGCTCGATGGCTCTATGTAGCGCCGAATTTATCTCGACCTCCGTGTCGCCATATTATCACCGACGTAAGTGCCTCATCGAGGTCGGCTCGAACCTTGTCTTCATATTCGGCCAAATTTTAATTTCGCTGTAAAGATCGTTGGGATTTTGATGGACGTCCCACATGTATGATTCCTATCCATTGTCTTAATAGATAAGTCCGTCGACTTGCCAACTTGTGAACACAACACGAAGAAGTCACAATCCGCATTGACACATTTGACACGAACTCGTTGGTTCATTTTTACAAACTCAGGCTTTGTTGCTATCGCATAATTTTAACAAGTTTCCTAAAATCAAGAAATGGCTGCGAAAGACCATGTTTGGGACTAACACGGATTTTTGCATTGCTCTAATTGGTTGCTCTAAACTATCATTGTTTTTCTTCGCTCTCCTCTCACTAGAACCAACCTCCTCTTCCCTTCGGCTTCATTCCTCACTCATCCACGCAACTGCCAGAGTGCCCAACAAAGACTCGTGCTGCCTAAAATCCTCAAACATTCCTTCCTCATCCTGGGTAGCACGCACCACCATCTATCTCATTGTAGTTTCCCACGGGTTTCACCCTCCATTTCTTCTAATTCTCGAATCGACTCTATAATCTTCACCAAAATTGTCTTCCTCACGAAAAGCCTGGCCTAATCAAAATCCTCAAAGACAATGTTGTTGTCATTCATGAAAGTATCCATCCCCTTAACCCCCTCAACTTCCCTTTCCTCAAAACTCTGCCCTCCCTCAACTACCCTTTCCTCCATTCCCCCGACCCCCCATGTACTTCTTTCCCCATTCCCCCGACCCCCATTTCCTCAATCCCCTGACCCCCCTCAACTTCCATTTCCTCAATCCCCGACTTCTATACTTCTTACATCTTGCATTCTCCTCACCCCCCGACTTTTAGGGTACCACGACAACAATGGTATTTTAGTATTTTCTTTCAAACCTGACAACATCGTCTCTTCGTCAGAGAGTTCCTTCAATGTAGCTTTAGGCTGGGGAATTTTCTTATACAATCATACATTTCTCACCTAATAGGCAACTCTTAGCTAACTTCCGACTAGGGTGGGCGACATAAATATCCCTATTTCCCTAACCCTTGTATTCATCGAATCATGTCTTCCACATCTTCTTGGTTTTCACCAACTAAATCTATCTAAAGAAGTCATAGGCTTCTTTCAGAATACAAAAACAAATACCATTGAACCCTATCTCCCTCAAATAAGTACATCGTCATATATCATTGCGAAGCCCATTAACCCTCACAATAGTCTGGGCACCTAACCCACCCCCCGAATACACACGCCGACCACCAAACTTCATAAACCTTCCATTTGCCCTCATCTTTATCACTGCGGGAATAAGTCGCTTGTCCTCCCTATAAAAACGCATGTCATCGTAAGCAATAAAATTTCAAAATTTGACCACCCCAAACATAATTCTTCAAAACTTACCATACGATTTTGGCAAATTAAGTGCTGACTCTTTCTCTCCAAAAGGGTTTTGGTTCTTCTACCCCTTCGGGAAAAAGGGTTCGTTCCTTCCTCAACTGCCTTGATCTTTCATACCTGGCCGCCTCTTTTCTCATTGATTCTAAGGTTTGGTTGATTTGAGAGTTCAAGTCATATTTTGAGGCCAGTGGTTCTCACTTTTGGATAATATTAAGAATGATTGAATTAGATTTGCAAACGACTAATTGAATTTTGTGTGCGAAAAAGTGGTATAATAGTCATTTCGTCGCATTTTGTGTTAAAGTCGCGTGGTCGTGGGGTGTGTATAGACATCTGCAAATAGTTTAGGCCGACCGGAATAGTTCAAGAGGCCGCTTCCGTACACTAAAATAAGCATACTGGCCACATGGTACTAAAACCATAAGTAGAGGCCAACTGCTTTTATAAATCCAAGCAACATTAATTCTACCATGTCCGCCCATTGTTCCTAAATTGTAGTCCAAGACTATTTAAACGGGGCAGATATGTTTTAATTCCAAATAATACTCCGCATCGGAGTATATAATTTGGCGGCTCGGCTGCTGCTGCTATTCCGGGTAATTATTTTACAATTATTTTGAGTGATGGATATGGGTCTACAACAAAGTTAAAAAAACGTGAATATTTGGATGGGCGAGGGTACTCTTAGACTATGCCGAGTCTTTGAGTAAGCTCTACTCTCTTTAATTTTCAATATTGTTTTGGGTGAATCAAGTTTTGAAATATTTTTGTATTTTGATACAGGTCCAGATGTTAAGACTTGGTCAAATCATCCGACTGTTAAGCCTCGTGAAAAGTTTTCGATGAGGGAGAAGAATCTCTACTTTGATATTAAGTTCAAGAGAGCCGCTCTTACGGTTTCCCCATCTGTTGTTTCTCTCGTATCTTTCACGGTACCAACCAAATAAATTCGCAAAGATGTACTAGTCCTATTACAACCGCTTCTTACAATTCTTTGATTCAGGCGAGGAGGAATGTATCAATGTTCTGGAACCATTATTGAGAGTTATGATGATTACTCTGGTATCATTATAACTTCGGCGAATCTGATTAGACCTCATACTCAATGGCCATGTGACAAAAACGTTGTTGCGGACAAACTTAAGGTTGGTCAACTTTTCATGTGTAAAACAAAACAACTATTTGCCTAGGATTTTATAACTTGGGGAATGCAAGTGCTTGCTTACCTATATGTTGAATTGTTGGACTCCCGACTCCTTGAGTAGAATAGGAAGCTTATTGGGAGTTCCTCTCTATGCCGATGAATGAGAATGGTTCGCCAGGGGGGCGAGGAGACAAAGCAGGCAGATCACTTGCAGCTGGTACTGGAAACAGATTTGTACAGTCGAGGAAAATGATGAAAAGTGTTTGTACTCATGTTCAACTAGGGCGGGGGTGCAAGTATTCTATTAATAAAATGTACGAGGCCTTAAAACCCATAGGGGAGAGGTGTAATTGGGATAAGTTTGTTTGGGAAAGAAATGCTATTGAGCTATTCGCCTATTCCCAAACATAAATTCATTGCTTGGCTAGCTCTACGGCAGAGATTGAAGACCAAGGATAGATTATTACAATTTGGCATTTTTGAGACCAGTTGTGCCTTATGTGATGAGTCTCATAACCATATAATTTTTTAGTGTATGTATAGTAGAAGATGCATTAAAGCTGTGCAGGACTGGATTGGTTCTAGATACTGTTTCAAGAACCTCAGTTGTTTAATCAGAGGGATGAAACTAACGAAGTGCTCAAAATTCAGGAAAGCTGTCTTGCAAGCATGTTTCCTAGCTGTGATATATCAGCTATGGAAAACCAGGAATACTGTCTTCTGGGAGCAACAATTTATGTGTATAGATACGTTTGTAAAAAAGATAAAGAGTGAGATTAAGCATTGATTTACAGCGTTAAAATTTAGGATTAGTGATCCGGACAAAATTTTTGGTTTGACAGCATTTGTCACTAAGCCTTGTTCCTGTTTTTCGGTTTATTTTGGCAGTTTGCTAGGCTTGGTAGCCTAGTTAATTTTGTTGGGATTCCGGTTTTAGTCCATAAAAGGCACCAGTTTTCCTTTGGTTGTGAATGGTTGTTTGGATTGCAATATATTTTTTACTTGCTTGGCAAAAGAAAAAGGTATAGGTTTAACATGAATGCATCAAAATAATTAAAAATATGATGGTGTTTCTGACTCTCCAATTTATGTATCAGATTCAACAAATTGAAGTTGTTTGTGAATGATTACAATTGTTGTTGCAGGTTTTTGTAAAGCTTTCTGATGGTAGATCATGTGATGGAAAAGTTTGTGCATATCATTTCCATTACAACCTTGTAGTATTAAGTTTTAAGTCGGATTCCCCACTCCAAAGTGCAACATTGAGGCAATTAGAAGATTGTCTTCATTTGAACCCAAGCCAACTCATAAAGTCCGAGGAGAAATCATTTCAACTCGGTCCTCATTCAAATTCAATGATCCTTTCTCCCGGAGATGATGTTGTTGCAGTTGGGCGTTACTTTGATACCCCTTTTGATCTTGATGTGCTCCCAAGTGTGAATATTGCGCGACAAAAGCTATGTGATTTTACATATACCTTTTATAGTGCACGTAACAACTAACAATTGTTCAAATGTTAAGTTGTAGTTTCATATATTGCATTAATTTATCTATGCTTTTACCATCTAGGTAAAGTTTATGGTTATGTTGATTAATCATTCTTAAACTTTCTTAATTTTCAGTCTTGATCGTTGGGAATACGATTGTAGTGAGTTGTTCAATGCGACTTGCCGCATGACAAGAGTATGATCTTTTCTCTTTGTTTATTTTTCTACATACTTATATACATTTCTTTTGTGTATGCATGGATGTGGTGTTGTGTAATTTTATTGGTCTTTTATCAATATGTTGGAGAGCAAATAGTTTTACTTAATAGTTAGAATTGTGTAGATCAAGATATAGTTCATGTATCAATGAATATCTTCTTATGACAAATATGGTTTGAATCATTCTAGACATGGTTTCTTATCCTTGATGATGTGACTAATATCATGTAGTGTGGTGATGGGAGCCCCCTAATCAATATTTCTGGAGAGGTTATCGGCATCGCTTTTTATGACGTCCTCTTTACTCCTTTTATGCCCATAAACGTGGCTTGCAAATGGTGGGAGTTACCGCAAGATTTATAGGTATGATATAATTAATATGTTATCTAATCTAGTACTCATATCACATTGATGATATATGGCTTGTTTCTATGCAAATTAATACCTGCAATGCAATTTGTAATTTGTATTATGTATCTGCTTCTGCAGTAGTGTATGCAATTATATTGGCACCTACAGGCTACAGAGTATATTTTATCTGCGGCAACTATAGGTTGTGCACTTTTTGTTAGCTTTGACTCATATAGTTGGATGTTAAGTGAACTGTAATAGAGCGAATGTGTTAGTTGCATTTCAAATTGTTTTAGCGTTACATAATACCACACAGAAGCTTGACTATCCATGTATTTTAAGTTTTAACTTGGTAATCTGGCGTACTTTAAGTTTTAAAATTTCATTCCTCTCTTTCAAATTTCTTTTTAATTTAACAAATCTTGAATATCTTATTGATGGATGATACTATGTTGTATATTATTTTGTTCTCTCTTTGTTTTTCTCCTCTGACTTTACTCAAACTAGTCTTTTTGAATTAGAGTATAGACTTTATAAATTATATTTATCAACTATAGACTTCTCAGATCGAACATCCTTTAGTTTATGAAAAATCTAGTATTGTTTTTATTTTTATTTTATTTGTATGTGTGTGTATGTGTGGATAAATTTAGGGTGTATTATCATTTATAACCTAATGAAAAATTTCCTTTCCCTTTCCTCAACAGGGGAACTTCGTCGACCTTCTTTGGGAATGCAGGCAATTTCCTTCCACGCAGCTCGTTTATGTATTGTGGAGAAAGTTATTCAGAGATTTCCTAGCATTTCCAAAGGTGTTATTGTCGATAAGGTAAATCTGTGTAGTTGTGGTTAAAGGGAAAATTTGTAATGTCCTTTTTCTTAGACATGTGAAAGTGTACTGCTCGTGTCTTGCTTTCGATTTTTGTAACACACTGTCATGTATAAATGTTTTATTTTCTATTGAGTGTCAATCTTGTGTTCCAGCTAGTGCTAGGATTTGAAGGAAAACGATGGAGTATCCATGCTGTGATTGTTTACAACCTCTGGCGGTGGACTGATACATATTACACACAGTTGGAAAAACATTGTTTTAGGCATTACAGGCACCCCCCAGCTTCTTTTAGCTCCCTGTTATCTATGATAATATTATACATCAGGCCTCTGTATTTAATCGTGTGAGTGTTAATGGTCTATGCCAGAAACTCGATGAAAGTTCTTGCGCTCTTCCTGTTTGACTTTTTACAGTCAAAATTTATAATGTTTGACCAATGAGAATACTAAAATCTGTTTCAATAATGTATATTGTATAATATCATTGTATTTGTCTTCGAAAGCACTTTCATGAAAATTTATTTTTGAAAAGCTATACTAGTAACATGTTTGTGTAAGATAATATAATGGTCAAATTTTGTTCTTGGAGAATCTGCCAATTCTAAGTAGGAAGACCAAATAAGATGGAGTGTGAATATTGTTAGGGGGATAGAAAGAAGAGAAAGGTTATTTACTTGCGGAATCCTTAGTATCTTCTGTGACTGATGCTTAGAAAAGGATTGATTGGCATGTAAAAGTTATGACGAGCAAACATGCATATGTGTATAATTGTAAATAGAATTATTTTGTTTTGTGCGGTCTTTATAATTGTCCGTTTTTTCTGATAGCTCAGAATTCATTCATATAATGTAATTTACTCAATTTTTTGTGACCTTGGCGACTCTGAATAGGTAATATCAGGCTCTTCTGCTGAATCTGCTGGCTTACGTCTGCATGATGTTATAGTTCAGTGTGGTGGGAAAGTGGTTAATTGTTTCTTGCAGGTATATTTTGTTTATTCGAGGCCTTTATATTTTTGTTAAATCTACATAAACTGAGATGGAAGTATCAATGGAGAATGTATGAATTGTATCTAAAGTAATGAAATTTACCTTATATAAGTGTTGGGTGATCATCCTTAACTCTCCAATTGCATTTTAGTGTAATATATCATTTGCATGCCTTTAGCTCTTAAAATCTAGGTCAACACACTTTATTTTGGTAAGCTTTTGTTTATGAAAATTTAGGAATATTTGTCAGAAGCCACCTTATAAGGTTTGTTTTGACAAAAATATATTTAATTTAAGCTTTTGTCTTGCCAAAAGATATATATTTATGTATATGTGGATTCTAACAAATTTTCAGAATGTTTATTATTGTTATTTGTACTGTGAAACATTTCTTTGTGTTTGATATCTGATGACGTGTATTTATTTTCACATTATCAGCTTTAACTCTTAGTTTGAACATTTCTGTGAAGTTGACTTATTGTTATGTTGTTGCCTTCATCATGATAAAATATCGTAATTGAGTTTAGTTGGCATCTCATATTGAATATGCTTTTGATACATTTGTTGATTTGACCTTGAAATGTATTTTGTTTATTTGCCGATAAGTCGTGAGCATTTAAGTGTCCACATCCTTGACACTGAAATAGCCACTTACTTGTTTCCTGTTTCTCCCACTGCTTTCAGTTTTTGAGATTATGGGATAATGTCGGACATGCTGTGGATTTGGTTGTGGTACGAGCCGATCATGTTACCCCTTTAACTCTTAAACTGATGGTTGTTGAGTCTGCATCAGATAATAGGTAAGTTTTTTTAATTGTATCAGAAGACGGTGTTATGGTAAGTTTGCACATTCATATTTCCCTTACTCTGCATGTGACTTATATTTTTCTTTGATCTCATTTGTTCATCAGTTGGCCTCGTTGGGAATAACGGTGATACTTCAATCATTATAATGTGTCACCAACGGGAATATTATAGGTAAATTGAACATCTTATTTTGATCTATTGCATTGTATATAAAACTTCAGTTTTGTCTTTATTGTCATTTCCCTAAATTTTTCTTGAGAGAGAGAGAGAGACATGTCCTTTACTTCATAATTAAATTGTTTGAGACTTAATGGCACTTTATCTTTCTTGGTTTTATTTATCACTAAAAAGGAAGGCAAAACTTCCATTGTTCTTTCTAAAGTAGGATCATGCATCTTAGTTGTTTGGCCGATCATGATCCCGTGGCCACTAGGGCTAATCCCGGTGGCTATTGACATACATTATTGAATATAGTTGTTATAATTTGACATACAATATTGTATCATAGTTGTTATACTGATAAATTTTGTTGGTATATACGGAGTACTTATTATGCAGATGATTTTGTGTAATGGGTTGGTTTTGTTTTGTAGGTTGCTTATTAATTTATGTTCTTTGTGATCACTGCTCTTCTCAAGATTGACAAATTCACTGATTTTGTTCATACTTTATCCTATCATTTGATCTTTTTTTTCTTTTGTTTAAAATTTGGCCTCACAATGCAGCACTAACTCGACCTCGTGATTAGCGATCTCTTGCGGACACTAGACTCTTACCTTGGTGATTCATCTTTATCATTTGATCATCTTTCTTTTGTTTTTGCTTTTTGTGTAATGTAGTATTGTATGGTTTTCATGTTTAATGTATATTCTTATTATTTAAGTACTTAATTTGAATGACCTATATATAATATATAGTTTTGAATTGTGTTAGGAGACATGCTATATCATTTAAATAACAGTGGAGCAATATTATTTTGACTCCAGTTATCATTGTAATTTAAGTAGTGTATCTAGGTGAGAATCAGGTATAACTAAATTACTTAGCAATACGTAACTGAACGAAGCATACTGT